>KZ806894.1:592555-607619 GCA_000696205.2 Oncopeltus fasciatus | reverse complement strand
AAATATATATATATATATATATATACATATGATATTATAGTCCATGCACTTTTCTTATTCCTTATGATGACTCTGTGTGGTTGTGGGCTGGTCAAGAATATATATATTCTACCCTAAATAAATACATTTTTTTTTACCTTATCCATCTTTAAGGCATTTAAGTTCTCCATTAAAAAATTAGGATTCTTGTATGTGATTTGAAAGGCTGATAGTCTACTAAAATTTATGTTTAAAATTCTTGAATTATTTTAAAATTTATTTTTAAAAAAAAATTTGTTTTGGTTACGCCTTTGAGCCTGTTCGGTTAGTTCATTAAGATTAATTCCTTGTTTTAAAATGTATTTATAGAAGTTGTTGACCAATTAAAACATTCTGTCATTCAAATAGACTTTAAACTTTGAAGTCAGCATTTTTCAGGGCTTGCTTTAAATTTCCATGGGTTTCAGTAGTTGGCAAAAAACATATTCAAAATTGATGTTTCAGGATACCTTATGGAGCTGTTAGTTACCAGTGGAATTACTGCAAACAATTAATTTTAATTGTTCAATGCTCATTTGTTGGGCCTTGAAGGAGTTAGCAAGGTTATTGATCTCTTGTTTTGTCAATTAGACATGAAAGCTCATTATTTCTGGCCAAAAAACCAAATCTATATATTCTTATTTAGTGCTTAAGTCTAAATATATTTTATTCTTTACTATTACTTAATATTTAAGCAAAAACAGTAAAATATTTTACACTTTTCTAGATTATTCCTGATTTATGCTAAGAATAGCATGAAATAATATTTAAATTTAACTATAATTAATAGTTAATATATATGTTTTTCAAAAGATTTATAGGTATTAATGAATGTATGAGATAATACAGTAACAATTATTAATTGCTAAAATGGGAATAAAGATCTGTAAGTTTAAAATATAAAATATCAAACATAATATTTATTTCAAAAAAGAATTGTAATATAAATATTATACTAAAATCTATCAATTTCTATATTAAAGGTTATTGTGAGTATGTGATAAGTACTGGAAGTGCTGAAGACAAATACCTATATAAATTTGAAAACATCCAACTTATTTATTTTGTTTATCACAAATATTTCAGTGTTCAAATTCTGCTGTGGGCAAGCTTTTATCGGTAAATAGAAGCTTGTCCTGAGCCACGGATGTTTAGAATGAGGTGGCAAACTTTCATGGCCCTAAGTGGTTGAAAGGGAGGCTAACTCTTAATTTAAATAATAAATATGTAATAGTGCATAATTAAGTCTTTTTATTGTAATTTATAATTCATTTTAAAATATGTACTAGTTACTACTGTTTGCTTGAGTGTCTATTACTATAATATGTCTTTCTGTTAAAATATTTGTTAATAAATGTTTTCTTGAGTTCTTTTATCACCCATAACATCTTCTGATTTGATTGAATCATTCTCATTTATTTCCTTTAGACTTTTCTTCTATATAATTAAAGAGGGATTGTTATATTTGTCTTATTTTGTTGTCTAGATACAAAGTTACTGTACAGACAAAAGTAAAAGAGCCTTCCATACCAATTGGTCCTGTAGAACATTGGGCTCCATTGTTACCAACCCCACATCAAGTAAAAGTGGAACGTCATAACACATCATTTCATGTAATGTGGCAGATTCAACCTACTCTTTCACGAATGCCCAGGTAAGATTTTTTTTAATTGTAATTACTATCTTATAATAGTACGACTGTAATATAATTACAAAGTAGTAATTGATTTTTTTTATTTATTGGTAATGATCAAAATAAAATTTGTTTAAAAAGATGCATCTTCCTTCCTCTTATTTTTGGACTAAGCTCAAGTTCTTTAAATTTCTATTTGGTTCGACAGACAGTGTGAGATGTTCACGTAGGCTTCGACGGTCATCAGAAGTATTTACCGTTTCTTCTTCCGGGTTGGACCGTGTCAATTTGGTGTTATTTGCCGAGCTTTCGGCAACCAACTCTTTTACAACTCTTATTCTCTTTTCAGCCCTGAAGAAGCCATCATATGATGTGCGAAAGCTCGGCAAATAACACTAAATTGACACGGTCCAACTCGGAAGAAGAAACGGTAAAGCAATGTGAGGACGAATAAAACTTCTTTTCAGTTGATCTAATGAAGATAGCACTCAGACATCTTTCCAGCTGTTCGCAGTAGAGTTTAAAATTTGTAGAACATCCATCAGGAACAAATTCATGTTGAATGTGGTATTCTTCAAAATTAAAAAAAAAAACGCAAAGCCTCGATTCACTGCCCCATTGCAGCTACTAGAAATGCAGCTTGACCACAATCTAGCCATTGCTTATGGGTATGGGAATTTTGCCAGTAAACTCACTTTTCATCACAGGTGACAATCTTCTGGTAAAATCTAATACCAGTAAATATCAGAATATTTTTCAATAACTTTTCACAAATTTATAACCTCTTAGCTGATTGCTGAGAAGTAAGTTCATGAGGGACCAGTCTACTGATCTTTTTCACTTTTCCATTGGAGAGTAGAAGGCAACTAACAGTATTTTTCAGCACAACACACAGAGGCCCCCATAATTGAATAGATAGGGAAAAAGGTACTCGAGGCACTGAAAATGCATAAGAAGGATATGCTGTTGGAACTGCCATCAGTTGGATCATCTTTATAGTGGAATGCAAGGCTGAAGCATGGCATAAGAATTGCTTCAGGAAAATTAAAGTGGGTTGAGAAGGGGTAACCCATAATGTTAAAGCCCCCAAAACCTGAACAATTTGGATTTTATGAACGGCTATTATAAATAATAACAGGAATAAACAAAGTCATAATCCACATTAAGAAGTTACCAAAAGGGAAGCCCAAGTTCACATCAACTGATTGGCTCCTTATATAGGAGTCCGTGATGGACCAGCGGTTTAAGAATCTAACCAGAAAAAACAGAACTCTATTTCACGAACCAGCCTACCTGCACAATCCCAATGGGCCATCCAGATCAGTTACAGGGACATTTTCATACTGCCCAAGGACTATGCTCTTGCACATCATGTAGCTGAGGATTTGGGATCGCCCAAATGAATTTCTACGGTCTTCAGGAAGAAGTTTGTCGGCATCAAGGATTTGGATCAATAGGGATCTCGAACCAGCCAAGAATAGAAGAACGGAATAGACAGGACCTGCTCTATTATTAATTTGCATCGGGAGCCTCATCAACCTGTGGACACAAATCCACCAACTACCCTACCAATCACCATGCTTGCCATCTCCAAGTTAGGTTGCAGATAAGATGGGCTGAATTGGAATTTGGTAAGACAGATGATAGAGATCTTTGCTGGCACAAGGGTTACAATCGTAGCCTGCATTTTCGACCCACAGAAAACTACTATAACCATGGCAGCAGGCATGGATGCTGCTTTGAATCAGTGTTAGATCTCAAAAGTCGGGCTGGTCGTGACCCTTGCAGTGTTGGTGACAGTGGAGTGTTGTGTTATAAGTGAGAGTAACCAGTAATTGCAGACTATTTAGCAAGTTATTTTGAGGCCTCTTTATAAATAAGTATTTTTAATTTATTTGTAGGTATTTGTTAATTAGCTGTAAGTAATTTTATCTTTTCTATTTATTCAATTATTAATTAATATGAGCAGTAAATTTATTCGTTGTCTATTATACCTAGTCTGGTTAGTCTATGTAGAACCATTCATGTTCTATGTTCAGAGTGATAGACAAAATCTGAGGTTATTCTCAGTTTCAGATGCCAAGAATTAGTGAAAAAAGTGTCAGATCTAACTCAACAAAAAATGTGTTCCCCAGTGTTATTTACTAGTTTCATTTATAAATAAAAAGTTTTGAATTTATTTTTGTTTCATTAACCAATTTTTTTTTTTTTTAACAGAACAATTAATGTTCATAAAATATATGTTTTTCTAATGTAAATATGATTTCTTGTTGTTATTTAGGCATGACTTTGAAGTACTTCTTTGTGAGGGAGAAGATTTCAATGAGACACTTGCTGTAACATATAAGGCGAAAATCCCCAAATTCATCATTAAAGACATAAAGCCAACTACTCCATACATTGTTGCGATTAGACTTGTTGCAGAAACTGGTTATAAATCCCCTCTTTCAGAAATGAACAGTATCAGACTTCCAGGTTGGTTACTACTGTTGGTTATATAATACTGATATTTATTTTGGCACTTATCTCAACATTTTTTGTTTTATTTAAATGACATTATATTTAAATGTTGTTGTTTCTTTTTTATGAAACAGGTTGTTATTTAATAAGTTGTATTATTTAATAAGTTATTTAAGAATGTTTATAAAGTGATTACTGATTTGGAAAAGTTGTTCTATGTGTAAATTAATAGTTCAAAACACACTGATTGACAGAGCAAGTAGTGTTTGTTTAAATGATTATAACTTGATGTCTCAAGAATTAAAAGAAAAACTGTACTGTGAATTATGTGCCTTCAGCTATTTACTGTATGTTATAAGTGTGCGTGTCTGTGTGTGTGTTTATATACTTAAAATTCTAAAACCTCTCTTAAAATGAGGTTAACAAACAAATAATAATTCCTAATCTTCTTCTTTAAAAGGCCGCTGTTTAACCTTTCATCTGAAACAAACTTCATTTTGAGTTTCAAGTTAAAATAATAAATGTGATTTTGTTTTATTTTTACTGTGAGTTATTAATTATTTGAAATTTCTTTGCTTTTAGAGTTTTCTATGAGGGTGAACCCTGAAAGTGTGAGTCTAACTTCAATGTTGCTAGTCGTATTTGGAGGAGGAATGCTGTTTGCCTTATCTTTTGTGATAGTTGCTTATACTGTTAGACAATACAGACTGAGGAATTTCTCTTCTTTTGCCAACTCGCATTACAGTACCAGATCAGGGGCTACAATATTCACTGATGATAGACTTTGTATGTAATAATTATTATTTTTGAGAATTTAATTATAACTTTAATAGTGTTACTCTTCTTTGATCAACTAAAATATTCAAGTGTATATTGTAGTCTTGATTAAAGAATTGGTGTATCAAAACTATGAACATCCAACCTCTTCTGTTTAAATAATTTGGTTTCATTAATTATGTAGTTTAGAAAATGAAACACTTGCGGCTGCAATATAACAGGTAAAAAAGAAAAAATCACATTGTCTCACTGAGTTTGTTTAATATTCCACAGTTTTTATAATAAATATGTTATATCAGAAAATGTATGTTATAATATGTGTTCTAATATATAGGAAATTTTAAAATTACATCAAACAATAAAATTACAGAATAAATTTTTTTTTTTAGTGTACATTTTATTTATTTTATTTTATTAATTTTTTGAAAGTGAATTCAGCTAAATAAAATTAAAATTAATTAATTCAATTTTATAGTTTTTCCTGTGATCAATCATCTGATTGATTAATGATGTTTAAGTGATTAACACATTACGTCCTAATTAATTTACTGCCTTCTGAAATTCCTGAAGTTCCAGCTTAAATTTTTTATCTGAAACCAGGCACTACTTATTTGCAAAAGTTTATATTTTAATAGATTACTTATAATCATTAAAGTTATAATTATAAGTTTTCATACTAATTTTATAAGTCATTACAATTTTTAATTTTAATTTATCAATTTATTTTTAGATGATGAAGACTCACCTGTTATCAGAGGGTTCTCTGATGATGAGCCATTAGTCGTCGCTTAAGAGCTTCAACTTTTACTACCCACTGTGATAGGTATTTTTGTATGGTATTAAGATTTACCAGTATTTTATTACTTTATATGAATTGACCTACCTTGCAAAAATTTGTGTGATTTTATTATTTAAAAAAATATATATGAACTAGTGACTAGACCACAGAGTGTGTTGCCTGGATATTATTATATATGTTTAATGTATTAGATATGAGCCAAAGACTTTATTGACATGTTAAATTAATGAGGTATGTTATGTAATTCTGAGACTTATTTGTTTTATTGTATTATTTGCCTGTTCCTTAAGGGTAAAATATAGGTTGACTATTCATCTTTTTTTACTAAGTTTAGTTTTGGCATTATCCAATTTTTTTTAAATCTAATAATTAATAAAAATCTAACTAATTTTACTTTATACTTATTGTTCATAAATGAATAATAAAAAATTGAAATAATATTCTTATGATGTAAGAAAAATGAAGCTTTTTATTATATCCATGTCTCGCCTCTTAAGTTGGAATATATAAAATGCATTTTCACTGTGATGTAAAATGCTTCATATTTTGATTGGTAAATATTGTTACTTCACAGTGTATACTAGTAAAATAGCTTAATTATGTTTTAGTCATATTTAGTCATTGTGATAAGCATAAGCTTTTCTGTTACCTCTGGGTTCCAGAATTGAAAGCAGGTACCTATAATTTATTTTGACTTGTGATTTTATTTAGTTATTATAGCAGTATAAAGTCTGTATAAAATTTGATTTTGTATTTGTTATTTACTTTGTTTGAAAATTGTCTGAGGTTATTCTCAGTTTCAGATGCCAAGAATTAGTGAAAAAAGTGTCAGATCTAACTCAACAAAAAATGTGTTCCCCAGTGTTATTTACTAGCCTTCAATGGCCTCCAGAAATATTCATAAATTCTTCTTCTGGGCTGGGAAAAGTGGTTTTTGGGCAAGCTTTCGCACATCATGTGATGACTTATTCAGAGCTGAATGGANCTTTATTCTACTCAATCATTAATTAAAAAATTTATCTAATTTATTATTAATCTATTATTTGTAAGCTAAAACATCACAGTTTATATACATCAAATCTCATTTACATTAATATTTGCTCTTTTAAGATTAACTAGAAATAATATTTGATTTGTCTCAGTTCATAGTAAAATAATAGTAATCTTAATTGTGGTTACTATCAAGAGATTATCTGCCTATATCAATTTAATGGATGACTGATTTTACATAAATTATGAACTGGAGGCTGACAATAGAGTATATTAAAGACATTAGAGTTAATCAATTTTAATTATGAATCAAAGATAAACATTCCTTATAACATAAATAATTAAAAATTACTTAATATTCAACAAAAATTATATTAACAATTCTAATAAGTAATAATTGAAACTAATATCAATTCCTCCTCTCCCCCCCTATCACACTCTCTCTCTCTCTCTCTCTCCCTCCCTCCCTCCAAAGACTGTGGGCGACAAGAGCCGAAAACACTAAAACTAAGCTAAGATACAGACAGTGACAGTGAACGCATATATTCGGCCAAAAGATGGACAATGTCCGAAAGCGCTCACCAACTGAAGATGGTTTGCAGAAACCAATGAAGATGGATAATAGAAGGTATGATAGTTCTAAGCTAAGATTGTTGATTTTACCTTATCAGACCAAGGCGCTATCTCAGGAGCATTAAGAGAACTTTAACCGGTTGCTCATATTAGTTTCAGCGATTGTAAAATTAGATGTTCACGTAGGCTTTGACGGTCGTCAGATGTATTTACCATTTCTTCTTCCGGGTTGGACCGTGTCAAATTGTTGTTTGTGCGAAAGCTCAGCAAATAACAACAATTTGACATGGTCTAACCTGGAAGAAGAAACGGTAAATACAAAAGATTGTAATTTTTTTTTTTTTTTTTTTTGTTCTTGTGCTAAGATTAAATTGGTACTATACAGTATTTACATCTTCTTCTAAGTGTTTTACTCTTTTTTACATATTGTTTTTGAGAAGATTGTTTTCTTTTTTAGGAGTATGAGAAATGAATTTATTATTTAAAGGCAGGTTTACTTACCTGACAGGTTTTGTGAGATTGAATTGCTTTGATAAGTAAATATAATTAACATTTATTCTTTTATTTAAGATATTCAATGTAGTACTTCACTCTCATGAAATAGAAAACTCTTCTTGCCAATATTAAATTTTAAATTTGCCATTTGGAATAGGAATTTCCTTAATTTTAGACTAATGATCATGTCAACTAAATTAATGTAATTTGCGCATTGGTAATAATTAGTTTTACAAGAGTTTTGCGGTTAGAGTCAGTGGTTATTATGTCTATTAAAAGGAAGGAAAAATAGAGAGAGGAAGGGAGGAAAGGAAAAATTACAAGTTATCTTAAAATCTGCAGATGATTCAGCAGCCAATTTCTTGTCAGATTGTGGCCCTATCTCTGGGTAATTGCACGAGTTACTTGCTCATTATGTTGTTAAACAAATTAATTAACATTAACATCAACATGTTTATTACAGGCTTTGAGATTCAAACTCTATTTGTTACAGCCATTGCCTGATAGTACAGGTTGCTATTGAAAATCACTCCTAGTACTCTCATTTGTTTTAGGAACAGACTGGCTGTCAATGATCAGTCAAGGTGTGAGCTCTAAATCACATTTAGCTAGCATCTTCGAAGTACCAACCAATAGCCACTGTTGACAGCTGGTTACTCAATGACCACTCTCGTAATCTTGCAAGGTCCTTATTCACACTTTGAAACCAATCCGCAATACTATCTGGATATCCATATCATCATGTCGTCCACAAACATTTAAATTTTACAATACTTTACACTCCTAACCATATCATTGATGTAAAAAAAAACAATAGAGGTCCCAGTACAAAACTCTGAGGCCACCCTGAGTGACATTTCATCCTAGAAGAGGTGTGGCCACTAGCCCTTACTCTCTGCCTCCCGTCAGCAATGTAAGAACATATCCATGACAATACATCCTCACCAACTCCAACAGCCCCCAGCTTCCTGAGCAATAGCTGATGACTGACACAGTCAAAAGCCCTCGAGAAATCCAGGAACATCCAAACCTTATATCCATCATAACAATATGCAGAGCACTAAATGTACTGCGCCACTGGCGAAATCCTGATTGACATTGAGTTAGTATCTCAGTATCCTCTAGGAACTGCCTTCTACTAATCTCTCCATTATCTTCAAGCACACTGGAAGGAGTGCTACAGGCCAATAATCTTCTGGTTCCTCTATAAATCTTGTATCTTAGCATCTGGATGATACTATTCGGAAGAATGTCTTGCTGATGGTTTGCGTAGTTGGAGTCCCGTTTGTATGATAGGACAAACAGGACGAAAACTCAAAACGAGATTTGACCAACACGCACGATTATACAAACTGGACTCCAACTACGCAAACCATCTGCAAGATAGCGGGCACGACCTCACCGACATACAAACAACCATGACGTTGTTACATAAACAACAGAAGGGACAAAATATGGATATTCTAGAAAATATGTAATTTTACAAAACAAGGACCACAGACAATAACAATATTAACGAAAAACTTAACACAAAATCGGACACCATATTCAGACCTCTACTGTTACTAAAACGAACACACAAACGAAATCGAACTGACGACACACAAACCGACAAAAACGCAATAAAGACATAAGACAGTATAATCCATAGTCAGACACTATCAAACACAAACACATTTACAAAAAAAAAATCAAAAACTTTCGGAACACTTTGAACAACTCAACAAAGGAGATTACAAATAATCCCTGAACCAATGAAGACGGATTAGAAGGTATGATAGTTCTATATTAATTGGTACTTGTAATAACCCTTTAGATTATTTACCTCCGAGCACTAGTGTCGAGAGTCTAACTTACGAGAAAGACGAATACATCGTATTATGCTCGAAGAAGCTGACATTGTCAAGCTATTTATCGACTTTCGTTATTTACTTATTATTTTCATTTATAAATTAAAGAAATATTTGTATATAATCAAATTTTTATTACTTAAATAGTTTTATTCTTTTTTTTCAATTTTTATTTCCATAAAATACATATAAAATATATAAATGTGTAATATGTTATAAATATAGTTATGTTTGTGTTATAAATATGTCAAAAAATAGTTTACTTGTATGAAATAATTCGTAGAGCTTTTTATTTTTTAAACGATGAATTACAAAAGGAATGTACCGTCATCGAATAAAATGCTGTAACTAGTGTTCCGCGTGTTTTGTTTTGCCTCATCTTTGTTTTTAGGCTCTTCTCTTCAATTTTAAATTATAAGCACTGACTGCAAAGGGATTTTCGCCGGTAGAGAAATGGTTTTTCACCAGCTTGTTAGTAAAAATGGACGAATTAGCAAAAATATAGTTATAGCTACTCAATAGGCAAACAAACTGCTGACTAAGAGTTACAGTTTAAACACTTTTATTTGTCTCTCTAAGATAATATATAGTTGCGAGTTTTCTTTTTTCTTGTTTTCATATTTTATTTACAATGTAGTTTTATTTCATTAAACATTTACTACAGTGCTCCAATATATTTATTTTTGCTGATCATGCAGTTATCTACAAAAAGAGAGTTTGTTGACCGTAGATATTATTCTAAGATGATTTTAGTTGGGGTTCGGTCGAGGTAGATCCAAAAAAACACAAATAAAGAAATGTATTTTTTTAATGAAGGATTATCTGCCAACGTTTCGGCTTACATTGTAAGCCATCTTCAGGGCTATCATGAAGATGAGAGAGGTCCAGTCATGGAAATGTGAACCTAGGGACAAGACGTCCTCTCTCATCTTCATGATAGCCCTGAAGATGGCTTACAATGTAAGCCGAAACGTTGGCAGATAATCCTTCATTAAAAAAATACATTTCTTTATTTGTGTTTTTTTGGATCTACCTCGACCGAACCCCAACTAAAATCATCTTAGAATAATATCTACGGTCAACAAACTCTCTTTTTGTAGATAACTGCATGATCAGCAAAAATAAATATATTGGAGCACTGTAGTAAATGTTTAATGAAATAAAACTACATTGTAAATAAAATATGAAAACAAGAAAAAAGAAAACTCGCAACTATATATTATCTTAGAGAGACAAATAAAAGTGTTTAAACTGTAACTCTTAGTCAGCAGTTTGTTTGCCTATTGAGTAGCTATAACTATATTTTTGCTAATTCGTCCATTTTTACTAACACGCTGGTGAAAAACCATTTCTCTACCGGCGAAAATCCCTTTGCAGTCAGTGCTTATAATTTAAAATTGAAGAGAAGAGCCTAAAAACAAAGATGAGGCAAAACAAAACACGCGGAACACTAGTTACAGCATTTTATTAATCCTTCATTAAAAAAATACATTTCTTTATTTGCAGTTATCTACTTTCATCTCTGTCTTTAAGCCCGGAAAAGACCTGGATATTTTAGGCATCCCTTATGAGTGAATACAGTGCCTCCTCATCTTACTCATTGTACAAGTTTAACCTTTCTCCATTGTCATTTAATGCAGCCAGAGCATGCTTCATCAGACCATCGTTCAATCCCATCCTAATTGGAGCCCTTTTGTATATTCATGTCATGATGAAAATACTATGAGCTTACTAACTGAATTCCATATAGGACCCCATCAAGAAACAAAAAAATAATAAATAAAAATACTTAATCCTAAATAAATTTAATGAAATTCACTCCTTGGCTCATACGAGAGTCGCGATATATCTGGCACTAAATTATTATATCAATAAGTGTAGTAACCACTTGACTGTTACAGCCGTTAAGATTCGACAATTTTGTACTTATAACTAAATTTTCCCCCAGAGAATTAATGAATCCTGCTTATAATAAATTAGGCACATCATCAGAAAAGCTAGAAAACTTAAATTCATCAAAATATGTTGTCATTTTCGAGAAAATTCGGCGAAGAAATATGATGTTTGTACACGAACGCTGCACCACTTTCCTTGGAAACGAATCAATTTTGTCTAAATTTGAAACTACGATTCTATCCCTTCAGGCGATAAGAATAATTTCATAAGAGCATAAACCCACAACCTTAAGAAGATTTAAGTTGAAAGTTGAAATTGCTTCCAAAAGATAACACATATTGACCTGAAGTGAGTACTACATATTTAAAAAAAGGTCATTTACGCAGGAGCAGCGTAACCAAACAGATTTCCCCTGTTATTAAAAATATTGGAAGTGTCAAAGAGCAAATTTTTTTGAAAAATATTTCCCAGGTAAAGTATATTTAAACATGTTTACAACAAAGAGAAATTTACCTCACATAATTTTGTTCGATTCTATATAACTTTATAACGAATAATATTACCATAGTTATTAAAGTAGATTTTTCAATGTATAAGGAGGTAAGGTACAAGGGCCAAAGGGCCCAGGTTAATGCTCACAGTGGACAGTTCGTTTCTTCTTTCTTTCTGTGCTTCCGTTTGTAATGCACAAGGCGATTTCTGGTGTGTTTCTAGGTAACAGCCCTAGTTGGAAATTCATTGAATGGGAAAAAATCGTGTTGAAAAGACGCCTGTTGAAAATGTTTGACTAAGTTGAAAAAACAGTTAACGACAGAACGGACATATAACAAATTTCTTCAACTTATTCAAACATTTTCAACATTCTAAAAACCATTAGCCTTCCTTCTAAATAAACCCGTCAAACATTTTTCTCAGTTCCAACAGTTACTTTTTCCCAATAATACCCTTCCTTTTTCCTTTGTCCTTTTTATTGCCTCCTTTGGAAACAGGCCGCTCTCCCTTTGTACCTTCCGCAACTTACCCCACCCTTTCACCACCCATGGTGTCCTTATCAAAAATTATATTTTCCTCTCAGTCATGGAAATGTGAACTTAGGCACATGACATCCCCTCTCGTCTTCATGTTTATGCTATGTAGGTGTGGTCAATTACTGTTTTAATTTTTTTCATAGGTTGTCGTCTGCATGTTTTAAAATTCTTTTACATAGCTTTCTACATGCATACTTTTGATATCGTATTAAATTATGGCAATTCTATATTATAATATTGTAAATTATTATTGTATTCTCATGACATTGTATTTCTACAACCCTAAAGATGGCTTACAATGTAAGCCAAAACGTCGACAGATAATTTTTTTTTTAAATACACTTTATTTTAAAAAATTGTATTTTTTTGGATCTACCTTGACCGAACCCCAACAAAAATCATCTAATGATGATTAGATCATTACTACGGTCAAAAAACTCCCCTTTTGGATATTTTATACCTCTTTACCGAACTTGATTCAAATTCTTTTCCTCCTTGTAATCTTCCAGTAAGGTAGTTCGATAGTTTCGATCTTTCTGTAAGTTTCGTATTGTTTTTCTTACCGCGAGGCATTTGAAAACCAAACTATTTTAACTCCTTTATTAATATTAATCAAATTTGCAAAATGGCTTCTCTTATTGATGATGTAAGTATTAATTCTTATACTTACAATTTTATTGAGGTTCGCTAGCGTAAATAATTTTTAAAAACATGTTTTGAAGTAAGTAAATAGTTGAGTACATTAAAGCTGTTTGGTTTTACCTTTTGAATATAATGAATTTTTCATCTTTTTTAGTCAAAATAATAATGCTTTGTTTAAATTAGTTTAGTCTCATTGCCCAGAAGAAGTTGGAATAATTGACGCTTAATTTTAGGTATATCAAATACGTTCCTCATAGATACATCTATAGACAAATGAATATTTGTTAAATTGGGAATGGAGAAGACTGTGCGTTCTTCCGAGTCCAAAAGTATTGGATATGTTCCATCCATGGTTAGTGTAGGCATCATGTTTAGGATTTAGTCAATTGGTGGAAGCCATCTTTAAGGCAAGAGTAAGGTTTCCAATATTATTGATGTGACTGGTAAAATAAAATTCATAATAATGCTATGAAGAGTCTTACATATCAGCCCCTCTTTTTCTACAGCCTGAAAATAGCATTGCCAGGTATCTCATTCAACACCACCAAGCACCCCTTTTCTCATCAACACATTTTCCTCAATTATATTTACTTTTGTCCTCCTTCACTATCATTCCAAACCCTCTAATCCTACAGATAGGATTCTGTATTCTTTGTTTGCTTCTTATATTGTATTGTATCCAATCACACAGAGTATGACCCGACATTCCTAACTCTAGCTTAATATTCTTTTGTGCCCTCTTTCACACAAAGAACTCGTAGTCAATTATATTTAATTTAATATAACAAGAATCCACTCATACAGACCTTTTCGCAGCAAATTCAAGACACTCTTTCACTCTAACATGACATTCCCACACAAACTTATCCTGACAGTCATTCCTTTATAAAACTTCTCTTCTTTCTCACTGGTAGCATTCATATTCTATACTTATTAAACCAACATCCATTCAAAACCTAAGGACTTTCAAGCTACCTCGTGGAGCTCAAAACACTCTTTAAGTCTTGGAATTTTATATTTAAAAGGTTCTATTTTTCACCAATCTTTGCTTAATAACTTCAATGAGGTTGGGAAATCAGTTTTTTGCCTCCCTACACCTCATTTATTAATAAATAAGGAAACCAAATTTACTATTAAATCTAAAATTCTCTAAACTGTAACATGTCTAATGACTGAATTTGGACTGGGGATTTATAGAAAGACCTAATTGAAAATGTTTTATTATATTATTTATTATTAATAAAATAAATGCATATAAAATAATATATGTAAAATCCCATCTTATTAGAATTTTTTTAAAAAACGTTTTTAAGAACTCAACAAAAAAAAAATGTTTGAAGTGCTTATTAAAAAAAAGATATATCGGACGGTAAAGTGATTTCTTTTCTTTTCCACCTAACTAGAACCTTGCACAATCATCATTTTGGCTTGTAAACAAATTAGTTCATTCATTTATTTATGTCCACGTAAATGAAACATGGTAAACTGCTAAGTCATTTAACTCCTGTATAACGGACTTTTTATATAGCATTGAATCTAAAGGGTTAACTCTGTTAATTAAAATAAAGTTTTTTACCTAAGGGTGTCCATCTTCAACAAGATACCATTTACTGACTGGTTTAAAAACTTTTGATAGTTACTAAAATTTTATTTTTCAACTACAGATATTCCCAGATTGTTGGTGCCAGTCATGTAGTCTAGATATATATGCTCACACACACACACACACACACATATAGATATATATATATATATGTGTGTGTGTAAATTATATATAATAGATATCTGCTTATGGGCTTCACTAGTATATCATTTTTAAATTAATAAAAGTGTGTGTGTGCGCGCGCATGCGGGTGTGGATATATATATATATATATATATATATATATATATATATATATAT
>KZ806894.1:558569-592280 GCA_000696205.2 Oncopeltus fasciatus | reverse complement strand
ATTCTCTTTTCAGCCCTGAAGAAGCCATCACATGATGTGCGAAAGCTCGGCAAATAAGAACAATTTGACTCGGTCCAACCCGGAAGATGAAATGGTAAATGTCTACATGTCGAAGGGGAGCAGTCACCACCGGGGCTTGGAAGGAAGCCATTGAGATAAACTCTTATGTGTTAACAGCTTTTAAAATTATTATTAGACTATTTTCTGTTTGTTTCCAGTTAAAAAGTGATGTAGCTGAACTTAAAAAACTCCTGGATTTGTCAGAAAGGCAACGAGTTAAGGGCTTACTGTCAATAGAGATAAGAAAAATAGAGACTGAAATAATTAAATTGAATGAATCATCTCCAGCTAAAGCACCAGAAGCAGCTAGAAGTTGTCAGTCAGGTCAACGTTGCTATGATGTAAAGCTTACAAATTATGGTGAGTTTAGAATTTTTTAATTAATAATATTACATAATTTATCTTTGTTGACTATAGTTAACTATAACAGCAAATAATGATTATCAATTAAAACAAAATAAACTCCAGTACTAAAGCCTTGTTATAAACTAAATATAATATAAATAAAGTTATAAACTTTTATTCTCAAATAAATATATCTCAAGTAAAGTATATTGATACATTGCTTTATTGTTATGCTTATGTTAAGAATTATTCATTCTTATTATTCTCAGCAGTTTTACTCATGATTCTTCAGTTAAAGGAAGAGTAAACTTAAGTAGGGAAAGAAAAAGTTTGTTTACAATTCTTTAGAATATAAATAATGCACATGACTGTATTTATTTATTACGCATGTTCTATGATATATACTTTTGTTATTTTTTTCCCCCCTTATTTCCTAATATTTTAGTTAGTAGAGTTGTAAACTATTTTATTTATAAATAATGTTGCAAACTTTGCTTGTGACTTTTTTTTTTTTAATTTTAAACACTTTGCACAAAGATAGGGCTGTCGGTATTGCCCTAAAAATTCAATTCAATTTGTTATTCTTTTTTATTTTGTTATTCTTTTTTCCTTGTTATGTAATGTTTGCACACTAATTTTGTCTGCTTTTATTTCATTCCAGCATGGGACCAGTCTGATAAATTTGTGAAACTATTTGTTACACTGAAAAATGTACAATCATTATCAGCTGAGCAAGTTGCCTGTGTTTTCTCAAATAGGTAATTTTCATCTTAAGTTAGTGCGAACTTTGTAAATTGTTTCATAGTAATGCATTATTTTGTATTATAATGATTTATTAAGATTTTAGTATTCAATACAATCTGGAGTAACGAACCCCTTGGATTGAACCAAAGGCTCAACATTAAATCTAATTCAGTAGGAATATTACTTGAATGATCTACAATATGACTGATAAAACTAATGCTTTTAAATTAAATAAAATCTCTCACGTAAATACAGAATAATTAAATAAATATTTCAGCATCTTATTTAATGAATAATTTGTATTTGTACTAACCATGACATGTAATCTCATACTTATAAATATATTTTTAATTAATAAACAAGTATGTGTTCAGTTTCATTGTTTTAAACTAAATGTGTTTAACTTTTGTTAAGCTCCTGCACAAACAAATATTACTGGCACTTGACATTTCAGGTAGTCCCCACTCCATTTAATTTGCTTGAGGCATATTGAGTAAGAAAGTGACTCTTTTATTCAGCATTTATAAGCAACTTGGCGAAGTTATCTTAAGATAATCAACTAGTTTTAGTTTACAAAAACTGTTAAATTTGGGGTAAACCTTAACTCTTAATGGTTCAATTTTCAATGTGAAACTCACCAAACCCTTTTTTTCTCCATTTAATTAATCTGTATGGAGTTTTATTACTCTAATATGAATATTATGTCCTCTTTACTGAAAGAAAATGAAAAATTTTACTGGCACTTTATATTTCATATAATAATTTTTGTCAGTAACAGCCCAGCCTTCTATTTTACAATTATAAGCGATAAGTCAAATTTTATTAGCAAAAATTATAAATTATGGATTTTAGCACTTAGAATATAACTTTATGGCTCAGGTAAACCCCCACTCCTAATTTTTCTATTTTACTATATTATTTCCTAAATATTTCATTTTTTAATATACAAATCTATGGTAATTCATAGATCAAATCTAAATAGTTCATGCCATAAATTGGGCTACACATATACACACACCCTCTCACACGCACATATACCTTCCACTCAGACACACACGTTCACGCACATACACCACTCGCCCACATCTGCATTTCATTGATTGCGAAAGATGCCTTGTATAAATATTTAACTTTGCGAGTATGAAAAAATAATTATTGTAAAATTAAAGAGTATGCAACTAACACTTCTCTCTTAAGTTAAAGGTAATTAAATGTCCAAGAGGAGAGTTTGTTGACCGTAGATATTATTCTTAGATGATTTTAGTTGGGATTCGGTCAAGGTAGATCCAAAAAACACAAATTTAAAAAATGTATTTTTTAATAAAGGATTATCTGCCAATGTTTCGGATTACATCGCAAGCCATCCCTCTTCACTAACGTTCCTATAGACAAATCCCTCAAAATAATTGATAAAAATTGGAATACTATCCGTGACCATACTACACTATCCCGGTCGGCTTATCTTGAGTCCCTTTCCCTTTGTTGTACTTCCGGCTATCTCCTATACCAAGGTAAATACTCCAACCAGATTAATGGTCTGGCTATGGGAAATAACTCTATTCTTCCCCCGTTAGACAACAAAATTTTCTTGCTTAAAAAATATGTTGACGACTTTTTTCTCATCCTCAATCCCGAAAAAATCCTCCAGATCCTTACTGCATTTAATTCATACCACCCTCGTCTGAAATTTACCATTGAAATAGAATCGGATTATCAACTTCCCTTCCTTATCATCCGGAACACTAATGGCTCCATCTCTACTGACTGGTATACCAAGCACACATACTCAGGTCGTCTCCTGCATTTTAACTCATCTCACCCTCATCATCAAAAAATTAATGTGGCCAAAAACCTCATCTACAGATAACTCACAATCTCTGACAAGATTTTCCACAGAAAAAATATCAAACGTGTTACTGACATCCTCCTGTCCAATGGTTTTCCTACTCACACCATAAAAAAAACTTGTAAAAGAATTTTTTATTTCCACTTATCCAACTATCCCCCTCTTCCAAAATAACGACCTCGTTTTCCGTTCTCTTCCTTATATTCCAAAACTTTCTGAAAATTTTAAGAAATCTCTCAGAAAAACTTTTCCTAACCTTAAGCTTTCATTTTCCACCAACAACAAATTAAAATCTATTTACACCATCCTCATAGACCCCATCCCCTACGGAATTGCCAAGGTTCTTACATTGGACAAACAAAAAAACCCTATTTCCACCAGAATTAATAACCATAAAAATGACATAAAGAATAAACTAATAAAAACTGCCCTCACTAAACATGTTTTTCATGAAGAACACACATTTGACTTCGAGAGCTTAACCATTCTTTCTACTGAAACCTATCAACACAAACGTCTTTTGTCTGAAACCGTTCACATCAACTTACAACACTATCCAGTTAACGACTGAACGGACATAGAACAAATTTCCTCAACTTACTCTAACATTTTCAACATTCTAAAAACCATCAGCTCTCCTTCTCAATAAACCTGTCAAACATTTTTCCCAGTTCCAAAGTAACATATTCCCAGTAATACCCTTCCTTTTTTTTTCCTTTGTCCTTTTTATTGCCCTCTCTTGCAACAGGCCGCTTTCCCTTTGTACCTTCCGCCTCTTACCTCCTTCCCCCACTTTTCTACCTCCCACGGGTGTAAAAGGAAAATTTATACTTCAGTCATGGAAATGTGAACTTAGGGACAGGATGTCCTCTCTCATCTTCATGATAGGTAGGTGTGGAAAATAACTGCTTTAATGTTATTTAATATTTTATTTGTCAATAAGTTGTTGTTTGCATGTTTTTTTTCAAATTGTTTTTTTATTCAAATTGTTTTTTCAAAATCGTTTTAAATTCTCTTACATAGCTTTCTACATTCATACTCTCACATTATATTATTGCAATTCTCTATTATATTAATTTTAATTATGATTGTTTTCCCATGACATTGTATTTCTACAGCCCTGAAGATGGCTTGCAATGTAAGCCAAAACGGCAGATAATCCTTTATTAAAAAATACATTTTTTAAATTTGTGTTTTTTGGATCTACCTTGACCGAACCCCAACTAAAATCATCTAAGAGTAATTAAATATAATTTATTTATCAGATATAATCCTCTATGACTTATTACATTTTATCTATTGAGTTTTCTTTCCTGTACCTCAGAAAACTTTTTGGCACATTTTATCATAATTCAAGTAAAAATAAATTAGTCATGTCATGGCTTTCCCATTTTGAAGAGTGGGGTTATTGAGACCCCTCCTTGCTTATCTTATCTCGGATTTTGAATAAAACCTTGTTACTACTTTTCTCTACTTAAATTCTAGTGAAGTAGTTATACTACAAAAAAAAAAAAAACTTTTTGAGCATTATGCATTGTTTATTTGTTTTACAGGGCAGTTGAATTAAGTGTAAGAGGACTTGACCAACGAAATTACTTCCTGACTATCAACAATTTACTGAAGGATATTTGTGAAAGTAAAAGCTATTGGAAAGTAAAATCTGGTAAGTTTTATCTTGTCATTTGTATTATACTGTTGGTATTATAGATCTTAGCAGACTATTAAATAACAACAAATTTTTTTATGATTTGTTCCATTTAATTATAAATTTGTTAGATGTTTTGCTTAATCATGCTTAGTAGGTTTTTGAATTTATTCGAAGGGAGGTAGATTTTGTTTAATTCATAAACAAAACTAATTTAGTGAATAATAATATGTGATTAAGAGAATATAAAAAGTTCTCTAAGTGAATATATTTCAGCAACCAAAAATTTTTCTAGAAACTTTTATACAAACTAGCAGTAAGAGTTTTAGTTTGATCTTATCTGCCTGCCAAAAACTTGAACCATTAGAATACATCTGGAATCATGAGTTCCTCACTTCTTTCTTTAAGTCATTTCTACATTTGTTAAATAAGTAAATTGTTCTTTCATTTTTATATGTAATAAATGGCTTGTCTTATGGATTTATTTTCCTCTAAGAACTAATTTCTTCTTTAGTTTCATATTTCCCTTTTATTTTTACTTTTCAATTACACATGTCATTCTATTATAATAGAAAGGATCCTATATCACCTGACCCACTCTTGGGTCTCAAATGTCTAATTTTGACGCTCCTAAAAGTAACTGTAATAATAAATACTTATGTCTCTCAATGTCTCAGGAAATAATACTTTTAGTGATTTTGTCTTATTTAATTTATCAAGATTCTCACAAAGTTATTGTATACAAATCAATAATTTTTATTGTAATTATTATAATTTTTAAAGACTGATACATTACTTGAAGTAAGAGAAAGATAGCATTAATTTAAGAAATAAAATCATTTTCAATCGATCATTACAATCTTTGGTTCTCTATTTTTCACAGATCATTAGAGAATTCTATTGCCATTGAGAACCAATTTTTAGACCTTATGGAAAAAAAATTATCAGAAAACACTAGTGCTTAAGAAGATAGGCTATTTACTAGAGTGAATTGTTTTAGGTAAAAGTTAATTACATTAAAAATGAATTAGAGAGTAAATTAGTTAGTGCTCTTAAGTTAAGAGTAGAAGAGGCTCTAGAAAGTTGACTAGACCAGTCACCTGAAGACTCATACCAGAGTGTGAAGATTATCTACAGTTAAGTCTCCTAAGAAGAGGACACCTGTCTGCCTGCTGCTGTTCCGACTCCGGTACATAACATGATTTTGGTATCAGACAGGAAGATGCCCAGGGAGGACTTCACAATGCCCTTTGAGATGACGGCGATGTTCCACAGGTATTCGCTGGATAAAGGGCTTCTGGGTTGTGCTTAACCCTGTGAGGAGACTAGGGCTCCCCAGTACCCAATTATGAGTAATGCAATTTGAATTTGAAGTCGATGCCGTTCATCTTATCAGGAACGCCTACCCCTCATTCACAGACAATTTATATGAAAGCCTAGCGGTTGAAAATCTTTTGGATGGTCTTCGTGAGCCTGAGACTCAGCAAGCTGTTAAACTATCCCGGCCTAGGACACTTAGCAAAGCAATGACCTAAGCTATGGAATTTGAAACTGTAAAGTAGAAAGTGCGAGATCATGCTAGAGCTCAGGTTGTCCGTTACCTTGGGTTCCAACTTGACTCATGACTCAACTGGAATGAAAATACTAAAATCAAATGACAAGAACTCAACAGACGGACTCTTATACAGCCTTATAAATAGGCGCTCACAGCTTACATTAGAAAATAAACTGATCATCTAAAAGACCATAATATGACTAATCTAGACCTACGGTGCAGAACTGTGGGGTGCCGCTAAGCCTTCCAATATCCAACGAATACAATCCTTTCAGTCCAAAATTCTCAGAATAATTGCAACTCTCCATATTATGTGTCCAACTCTCCCCTTCATCACGACTTTAATATTCCTTTTGTCAAAGACCTTATCTCCACCCGCTTCAAACTCTTCCATAGTAAACTCCAAACATTTACTGCCAGACAAGGAAGTCATATTAGAGACTACCGCTGACAGTAGGTTTAGGAGAGGAGTGATGATAGCGCGGAATTCCGAGAAAAATGAGTGGAGTATGGATTGGAAATCATTAGATATTGACGGTGGAGGAACATGAGAGATGGCAGGTTGCTCTCCCCTGGGAGGCTGGCATTGAGGAAGAGGTTCTTCTTGTTTGGGCTGGTAGGTCCCCTTTGCATAAGAGTAACCTGATTCGACTTTTTTGGTTGGGGGTGGTGGGGGTCTTCGAGCTACAGGTGCTGAGTCCTGCTGCCTGGTGGGCTGGATCCACTGCTTCAAATCTTTGTAGACCTGGCAGCCTTTATAATTGGCGGGATATTTTTTCTGGCAAAGGGCGCAGACAACAGGTGTACTGCGAGATTTCTGACAGTCCTCTGTCAGATGTGTCCCTCCACATTTTACACATCGGGCACCATACTCACAGTATCTTTTAGTGTGACCGTATTCCTGGCATTTGTGGCACTGAATTATGTCTCTTCGAGGGACGGGATTCTCCACTTGTATTCTGCAATGGCAAAGTGAGGTTATATTGTAAATCTTGTCTGTATTGCTTGTGAGCTCGAGATCCACAAAGAACAAGGGCAACGGAGACATTGTATGACCGTCATTACCAGGTCTGCTTGTTGTTATGTTAATGGCATTTCTGACCTGGAAGCCAAGTTCAGTGAGCTCCTCTTTGATATAATCAGTCGAGGTTGAGTGGTGGAGGTGACGGATGACGACCCTGACTGCACGCTCTTCCTTTAGTTGGTATGTGTGATGCTGGGCGTTTGTCTCTTTCAGATAGTTCACTATACCTCTGTAGGTGTCTGGGCTATCTGGCATTATTTTAGTGTCATGCTGACGATTGACACATGTGTATCTCCCGCGTTAATCTATTTTAAATTTAAAAACGTAATTTGCTAGCTAGCACAAGCCCAAAAAAAGTAGAATACTTTGCTTTATATGTCTGGTTCTTAATTATTTACATAAGTCTGTTTTTATCATTAATAGGCTATAAATAAACTATTCTGATTTGTTTTATTCAGAAGCTAATGGTAAAAATGAAAATAAATTAATAATTTAATTTAATAAATTAATTCATTAATAATTTTTATATTTTCAGATAAGGTTGTAGTGTTCTTAAGTAAAGCTGAGTCTTCCAATTGGAGCCACCTTACTGCGAGTGAGTCTAAATTGAAAGCTCAGGAAAAAGACCAGTCAGATCTAATGGAAAACAATGATGACCCCTCCCAGGGAATAATGAATTTAATGAAGAAAATGTACAATGAAGGAGATGATGAAATGAAAAGGACCATTGCTAAAGCATGGTCTGAGGGAAGAGAGACAAATAAAGTATTAGCCAACTAGTTTTCCTTTCCAAAATAGCTTTCTTTTTTTCCCCCACAAAATTAATCTAAGCCAAAAATATGATAGTTGTATGAACTTCTAATTTTGTGTCATCCTTGTCGCATATACCTGCCTATAGCACTTGGCTGATACATTTTTGTTTTAAAGAAGTATCTAATTAGATAATTTCTCCAATTTTTTTTTTAAGTCACCGATTGTTATGCTGTATAATTTTGATGATTTCTAAACTTTAATATATTTTACCACTATTTAATTTAGTTTAAATGCCATTAAAAAATTTTTTTCCACTATTTAATTTACTTAAAAAATGCCCTGATTTATTCTCCTAACTGGTTTGAAATGGTTACTTTGATGTTATGTTACTCACTGTTTCTGAATATGCAATACTACCACTTGGTAGTATTGTAATATGGATATCAGTATAATTTTGAAATTTATTTATGCATAAAGTTGTATTTAATAGTTAATAATATAATATATAAGTTTATATTGCACATTATTTAAATAAGTAAATTAATTCATAAAATCTATATTATTATTCTAGAAACCTTTTACATTCTCAACTGTTTAATTTATTTATTAAATAAATGGTTAAAAGTTTATTATTTTCAGAATTGTGCAAAGGTAATTTCTAAACTAACAATAATAATAAATGAGCCTCACATTATTTATTAACTGGGATACTGACATTGCTCAAGCCAAATCTCTCAGTGCTAAGAGTATTCATTCCAACACAAAATTTATTGGGGGAAAAAGTATTTTAGTTCAGTAAAATGGCATTTGTAGTCACTTTGACATATTTCAGTTATACATAGAATCAAATATTTGATTCCATTGATTAACTTTAATATTAGATCTAAATAAAAAAATTTTTTTATCAATCTTGCTTAAAAAGTATTTTAATTAAGAAAATTATGTTGGGATAAAATTATAAATGGGTTAAATATGTTACTCGACAAAGAAACACATTTTAAATGTTAATTATAATGTATTGTTTGATTGTAAAGCTAATTGTTTTTAATTTCATAATCATTCCCTTAAACAAAATAGTATTGGAGGCCCCAAAATTTAGTCCCATTATTATAATTTAATTTATAATATATATAATAAGATCACTTTTATGACAGGTATGTTTCTTTGTTTTTTTCCAGTTGTCATTGAAAATAGGAGTTTCTATTGTAAATATATTGTATAATGTTACCTGAAAAATAAGTATTCGTATAGATTTAATTTTAAAATATTTCTCTGACATTTTTTAATTTACTATAGAAATGTGTAAAACCAAGTGTAAAATAAATTGTTCATTTTGCAATAGATTATTTTTTAAATAAATTTTTTTTGTAGGGTTAATTTTTATTCAGCATGATTTCAGGAATTTTTCCTCTTCCATAATAATGCATAATTTACAAAAATTATTGTAAATAAAACAAAATTTCAAATTCATTTATGTTTAAGTCTATCAGTTCCCTGTGGAAATGACCATATTTATTTTATTGATAATTTTTTTTTTTATATCTTAATTATTATTTATTGGAAAGAAATGCTAGGAATACGGCTTTAAGCTTTAGAAATTTTCTTGACGAATTTACACTTAGTGTCAAAATGTTAGACACGCCCATTGAAATTATTAAACTTTCCATGTTTTCTTTATTTTTGATTGAAAAAAAATTTTTAAGTGCAGTTTTAAGTATAAATTATGATATTGAAATGGGGCCAATGTTCTCAGACCTTGAGGATTATTTAAATCCAATATCAGTAAATATGATAGACACACTTGTTGTTGTTTACTATTTTCTTAATCCTCTACAGTTGAAATCGTTAAGAACCTTTTCTACTTCAGTGTAGTGTTAAATTTGTTCGCAAATAAAACGTGAGTTATGGGGAAAAATAAGTGTTTCTCCGAAGAAGAGCGCCGTTTGATTTCCTCACTCCACAAGGACAATATGAATTGTAGGGAAATAGCCCACCGAATCAAGCGGAGTTTTTCATCGGTCGCAAAATTTATTTGACACAGGGAGACATATGGAACCCACCGTTCTTCTGGGAGGCCCCCTGTTTTGACATTAAGGGAAAAACGGAAATATCCTTCGAATCGCATCCAACTCTTGCAAAACGGCAAGAGCAATTGCTGAGGAAGCTGGAGTTCAAACAAAACTAAGAAATGTTCAAAGATTATTAAAAAAGTAAAAAACAATAGTTAGAACAAAATTAAAAAGAAAATCAGTTTTGACTGACTACCCATCACAAATTAGCCCGAATGGCCTTTGCTCGAAATGTAATGTCATGGACTAAGGAGTGGGAAAAAGTCATTTTTAGTGATGAAAAAAAATTCAATCTGGATGGGCCAGATAGATATTCCTATTATTTTCATGACTTAAGAAAGGAAGAAAAAATTTTATCAAGGCGTCAAATGGGAGGAGGCAAAGTTATGGTTTGGGCATCAATTGATTACAAAAAGAAAGGAAATTTGATATTTCTTTCATCAAGAGTTAACTCAACTCAATATAAAAATTTGTTAGAAGAGCAAAAGTTAACATTTAATGACATGTCTGAGGGCACACCAGTTTTCCAGCAAGACAACGCTCCAATACATTCAGCGAAAATAATTAATGGCTGGTTTACCAGCAACAAAATTGTCAAATTAGACTGGCCTGCTGTCTCCCCAGACCTAAACATTATCGAAAATGTTTGGGGAATTCTTTCAAGAAGCGTGTACTCCGAATCAAGACAGTTGGGAACGATCGAAGAGTTGAAATCTGCAATTCTGGCTTCATGGGAACAAATACCTCAAGAAACTATCAAAAAATTGTACGATGCATTACCAAACAGAATTTTTGAATTAATAAATGGTGGTGGAAAGGCCACAAAGTATTAAAATGAGATTTATTTATTTTTACCAGGGAGTGTGTCTAACATTTTGACGGGCCATAACTTTAATTTGAAATTTAAAAAAAATGTATATATTTTTTGTATTTATTTATGTACACAAGCAGACTGCTGATCAACTTCAGGTGAGTCTTAGATTATTTTAATACTGTTTTACACCCGTAAAATTTGATTTGGAATGGTGGGAGAGTAGGGATTACAATATTTGCTGTGTGTCTAACATTTTGGCACTGAGTGTACTAAAAACATGATAACTAAACTAATGGATTGGGTTGTGAAGTGTGATGGTCACTTTATGCCCTAATATTCAGCAGGTCAAAAGATATCCCTCATAATGCATTGTTTAACACTGGGATTGATTTTGGGTAAGGTCCAGTTACTCTTTATTTCAAAATTAAGAAAATTCTGTGTCAAATTAAGCTTACAGTTAAGCTGGAGAGTTTTTGATATTATTATAGAGAATTTATTAGATTATAATAAATTTATCATAGGTTATAATATAACCTTAGATATTATTAGTAGAGAATTTGTTGGGCTTCGGTCAAGGTTGATTTTTTTTTAAAATACAGTTTAAAAGAAATGTTTTTTTTATTATATGCTGACGTTTTGGCTTATATTGTAAGCCATCTTCAGGGCTATTATGAAGGAGAGAGGAGACATGTTACCACCTGGATCAAATGTTCATAACTCGAAGCCACTTTTGATATCAGTTATACAATATCAAGAGATTTCTGCAGTGAACCAAAGATTCTTTGGCATCAATCCAGCCTTTTTCATCATTGTGAAGCTTCTTCGGGCTTTGGCCACAAGAAGTTTTGCACACTGTTGTCCTACCTGATTCACTTGTTTCAAAAAGGGTCCAATTTCACTTTCTTTCAGTTGTGATTTAAGAATGCCCATAGAATTTTTTATGAGGAATCCACATGTTTTGAGTTTATTTACCAGGTATGCAAGTTTAAAATGTCGTTTTAATTCCAATAGAATGCGCTCTTAGCCTATTGAAGGATTTGCTTATCTCTAAACGCTATTTTGTTTGTTAGTCATTTGTTTACAAAAGTCAGTTGTTTTTAAGTCGTTTACGTGGACGTATAATACCTTTCTTTGGTGTTAAAAATATCTAATTTTAAGCCAAATAAAGAGCATTTGCGGCATTTCATGATTTTCTTATTTAATCAAAAGAAAAAGGCATCTGAATGTCATCGAATTTTTGTTGAGACTTATGGCGATCTTGCTCCAACCGTCAAGACATGTGAACGTTGGTTTCAACGTTTCAAACATGGTGATTTTGATGTTACTGATCAAAAACGAGAAAATCGACCAAAAAAGTTTGAGGACTTCGAATTGCAATCTTTATTAGACGAAGACAATACCCAAACCCAACAAATGATGGCAGAACAGTTGAATGTCACTAGGCAAGCCATTTCCGATCGCCTGAGAGCTATGGGAGTAGTCTACTACGAGCTTCTCAAGCCCGGCGAAACAGTTAATACCGAGCGCTACCGACAACAAATGATCAATTTGAGTCACGCATTGATCGAAAAACGCCCAGAATGGGCTCACAGGCACGCCAAAGTCATTCTTCAGCATGATAACGCTCCTGCACATTCAGCCAGATTGACTAAGGAAACGATTTCTTCGCTTGGTTGGGAACTCCTACCCCACCCGCCGTATTCACCTGACCTGGCGCCTTCTGATTATCACCTCTTCTCATCGATGGGACACTCATTGGCGGAGCAACACTTCAACAATTTCGAAAACGTACGAAAATGGCTCGATGAATGGATTTCAAATAAAGATGAAGCATTCTTTTGGAATGGTATCCATATATTGCCCGAGAGATGGACAAAATGTGTAGAAAGCGAGGGCCAGTACTTTGAATAAAATATATTATACTTTTTTTTTTAAATTACTGTGTATATATTTTAAGAAATTTAAACTTGCATACCTGGTAGTTCTATGTAAATGGTTCAAAACTGTTTTATGATCAACATTTAGTTACTGCGTGATGATGCAAGATAAAATTTGTCAAATTATACTTAGTAACATTATAACTAGTAAAATAGTAACCTAGTACCCTATGGAATTTTTCTAAACTGCCTAGAAAAGTATTGAAAAATTCCATAGACTTTTTAACAATTGGCTGAACTGGCCAATTTAGTTAAGTATTTACCACCATAAACACAAAACAATTTTCAATGAGTCTGGCTGCATTTTGACCTTTCCGGAAGTGAAAAAGCAAACCATGATGAAAGTGACCTTTAAGAATCTCTATTTTCAAAGCCTAATAACTTTTGGCCAAATAGATGAATGAAATGAACCTTTATAAACAAAATGACTTTAACCTTTCAAATGCTTCTTAGTATGTCTTCCTTAAATAAGGGTTACAAGAGACATAAGATATTAGGATAAAACAAAAAATAATTTTTTCCAATACCATAAATTTTTCAAAGAATATTGTCTTTTTATAGTTTTGCTATACCTCTGTCAATTTAAAGGGAACTAAGACAGAAAGGAGAGCTAAGAAAAAAAGGTTTTAGAAAATATATTTCCTATATACTAGCACCACATTGTATGTATTTGTAAATCATTCAAATTTATTATATTAAAGTTCATTCCAATAATTTGATTATTTTGGCCGCTATAGCTCACTTTAAAGTTTAATTAAACTATAGATTCCAGGTGAAGAATGTTATGTACAAAGATTTATTGGTAAAAGAAAAATCAATGACAACAGAAGTAGTTTATTAATCTCCAATAAAAAATACGGAAATTTCTTAGTAATACTGATAGATAGATAATAAAAATGGAAAGCACACATAGCTAAAGTAGACCATAAAATTTGACATAAAGTAATACCATAAATAGCTAATCAAAAGAAGTATAAACATTGTTTGGAGTTGGACCTCTTCTATCCAGCTTAAACTCTTCTACAAGTTCTTTGGAAGTACTGGCAAACACTTGAGACATAGTGGTGTGAGTTGTCATTATGAGTTGTTGAAGGTCTTCCAGTCCCATACCACATGTCTCCATCGGAGGCAGAACAGTTATCACTATCCTTCCTGAAATTAACAACAAAAGAACATAATGTTTTTATTTAGTGTGGAAATATCAGCAGTGTGAAAATTCAATTGACCAGTGCTAAGATTTTTAAAACCTAAAGTTTAATATTTGGCTTAATATTTAATCATAAAGAAGTGGTGATAGATTTTCAAAGCTTGATTCTAGTAACTTATTTTGCAAGTAAATAACAAATGTATAACACAATTACTCACATACGGATTGTTAAGTTTCCAAAAGACATAACTACCGTTATATACCACTATAACTTCATGAAAATTAAGAAAGTAAAAATCATTACTTAAAATAAGGTTTTAAAAAAGTGAATACCTGGATCTAAAATACATTCATCTGACTGTAGAAAATAAAATCTGGTAAAAACAACAGGAAGAATAGGGAGTTGAGCTGTGATGGCAGCATGAAATGCACCTTTTTTAAAAGCATGGATTTCTCCTGTATTTTTTCTTGTCCCTTCAGGAAATACCCACATTTTTATCTGAAAGCAAAATGCATATTGTAAGTAATTAAAGTATTTCAAATGTAAAACTATAATTTAAAACAATTAGTACATGTGATAAAAATCTCAAGTTTTTAGTTTCTTGGCAGACTCTAATAATGAGTCTTTATGAAACTCAGGCTGTTAAAACTGACGAGTATGGGGAGAAATATTTATAATTTTAATTTTATTAGTATTTATTACACATGGAATATAAATTATGAGCCAAATTACTTTCAAATTATTATTATTATGACTATTATAATTTATTTACTATATTATTTAGTTAAAAGTAGAAATGAGGAAAGTCTACTAATACTTTTAATGCTAGAGAAATAAAATACTCCAAAATTGTTGGGTTATTATTTTATTATTGCTAACATTTCAACTAACTTGTAAGTTAACATCAGGGTTTAAATATAATGCACACTATTACACTCATAGAATTATAGATTGGAATGAACAGACAGAGACGTGTAATATTATATAACAGAAACAATTTACAGATTAAACTGAAAGTTTTTTAATTATACAAATTAAAAATGAAGTCGACTTTATATGTACTGATAGTGTTGTATAAAAAAATATCTGAGGGAGGTTTATGATCACATCTCTGAGTTCAGAACTAAACTGAGAGACAACAGGTGAAATTTGGTAGGAGGGGGGGTTTGTTGGTATACTTTAAAGGTAGGTAAGAATGTTTGGGTTAATTCATTCTTTCAAAGGAAATTTGAAATGGAAGAAGCTGAGGATTATTTACCTGAATTTTTCCATCAAATTATATGGAAAATATTGCAATAAGCTGAGGAAATATAATCTTTGTCCTGCCTATCTTTAATAGCGATAGGATTGAGATTGATGTGCACACATTTCCAAATCAGCCTTTCCTCAAGGAAAGGCTCACAAGCCAGGAGAGTAGCTTGATTAAAAGCAGGTGTGTGGTTGTTGCTAAAAGTATGAAGAGGGCTGAAGAATTCATATCATCATTCTTATTGTTGTATTTATGTTGTTTTAATCTTTTATTAAGATGTTACTTTGTTTAACCAATATATAAAGCCAAACAATTTTTATCTTAACATGGAATAAGTTGCTGGAAATAGGTATAGGATCTTTCAGGGAAGTATATCCAGGGAAAGATCTTATATCTAATCTTAATCCTACCACTAGTAATTATAGGCAGGACAAAGATAACATTTCCCCAGCTTATTGTAATATTTTCTGTATAATTAAAAAAAAAAAAAATTTAGTTAAATAATCCCTGGCCAACTTTTCTTTGAAAGCATTAACCCAACCATTGTTACTTATCTTCAAAATGTACCGACAAACCCCATTTCACAGGTTGTCTCTCAGTTAAGTTCTGCACTCTGAGATAAGATCATAAACCTCCCTCAGAGATCTCTCCATACAACACTATAAATACATATAAGTTGATTTAATTTTTCAAATTTGTATAATTAAAACGTTTTAGTTTAATCCGTAAATCTTTTTCTGATATATAAATACAATGTCTCTGTCCATTTCAATCTATAAGTGTAGCAGTGTATATTATATTTAAGCCCTGGTGATGACTTACAAGTTAAGTGAAAATGTTGGCAATACTAAAATAACTAGCCAACAATTTTGGAGTATTTCATGTTTCTGATCCTGGCTGAAACCCTGACAAATTTCTCCAGCATAATACTTGTTGGCCAACCAATCTCTAACCATGTAGTACTTTTAATATTATCATCCTAACAACTATTGATTATTCTACATATGCCCCAAGAGTTATTTGATATTCCATTCTTCAGCAGTATCAAGTGATGTGTTTAATTTAAAATGATAAAATTCTTACAATTAAGTACTTATTTCTTCAATGTATAGTACTGAAGTTAATAAAAACATACATTATTACAAGAACCTTCATCAGCTATACAAAGTAACATTAAAAGTCAGCTAAAAAATTAAGAATTTGACTTTATTATTGTCAAATTAAATATAACAATTCAGTTATCAAAGCCTTGCCTTGGTCAAAGTTGGAGCCAAGCTCAAAATATTGTTATTGCTCTCAATTTTCTAAGTTTACTTAACTTTCTTGTCTAAATTGTTAATAGTCTTTATTTTATTAGACCTGTCTTATAGTATATGCTTGTTCAAATTCACAGGTACATGTACCTTATATCAGGAATTATGCACTAAATTTGAGCATTCCATATTCTTCCATCCATGTGAATATATATATATTTTGGCAGTATCTTTGTTTTTATTGTAAATTCAAATAAATCATTATGTTATTCTAACATTCAAGTATATCGGATAATGTGTTAGTATATGGGCTTTGTGTTATGTTTATGCTCATACAAATTAATTTTCCTCCCTGACATGTTTTATTATCATGAAAATAGCACAATGGAACATTAATGGAATTAATTAATGCTATAATAAGCTAGTTAAGGCTGGTTACTTCCTTTATCAGGATTAAGCCCAACTAACCCATATAGATCTTCCAGATTGTAATATTGACAATATATATTCTAAAAACACAAATGCTCTTTTAACTGGAGCTGATCAAGCCATACCAAAGACCATTCAGTCCAATAATAAAATTCCAGTCCCTAGGTGGATTAATAATAATTCTAGTCAAAAGGTGAAAAAAAAAAAAAAAAAAATAAGAAAATTTAAACAACATCCTTGTGATTATCACCTCGAGTTATATACTCACTCATGTTAAGGAACAATATATGCAGAATTACTCAAAATAAACAAAGCCTTAAATATTGAATAGCCATTAACAAAAACCATTTCTGAATTTACCGACTTTATCTGCTCTTTGAGCTTTACAATGCCCTTTCACCAACCAACATCCTACAATAGACAAATTAATTGCAATAGATTACCTCAATTAGAAAGTTAGCACTTAAATGGGTACCTAGTCACTACGGAATTTCAGGCAATGAAAATGTGGGCATACTAGCAAAGAAAGCAATAAAAGATGGCTAGATGTTCAAAAAAGCCACCTTGAATGATGTAAAGGCACTAGTTAAAAAATTAGTACTTAATAAGTGGAAAAATAAATGGTGATCAACCAGAGACAACAAGTCACTTGAGATAAAATCTTCTCCGAGGGTATGGTCCAGTTCCATCCCAACTGACTGTAAGAGAGAAATGGTATTAGCCAGACTAAGAATGGGACACACTTACTTACCGACTTACTCAATGGCAAAGGATAACCCACCCATTTTTGAGGTCTATAGACAACTTCTTACTATCAAACATATATTCACAGAGTGCCTGAAATATGAAGAAATAAGGAATAAATATAACTTAAACTCTTAGACAAAATTCTATTGGATGACGATAAAGTCATCGACTCTGTAACGAACTTTCTGAAAGAGGGCAGGCAATTAAATCTTGCCTAAATGTATTTTCAGCAATACGTTCCTTTTCTATTTTCTCTTGATTTTTTTTTTTCCTATAACTTCCATAGTTTCCTAGTACAAAGAAATTACTATTTACATCCACATAATAACTATTCGCATTAACAATATATTGTATTGGTACACGTGTACCTCACCATAATCTATTGTTAAGAAGTTCTTATTCTTTAAAATATCTTCCTGCTCCTAAAAAATATCTCCCTGGCATTAATGACCAAAGGTTGACACACCATTAAAAAGAAAAAAAAAGTAAGGAACTTTCAAAATAATAATGAGATTAAAAAGTTAATAAAAAGAATGATTCTTGAGATGTGAGGTTAATAGGTCACACTTGAGAGATCTAAGAAATACAAAAAATAATCCCAGAAATAGTATTAATTTAAAATAAAATTCTCAGAGTAAAGTATTTAAAACCATTAATTGAATCTAGCTATATTCTTCGGAAATTCACTAATTTTATATGTATATATATATATATATATATATATCCATTATTATATTATTATTTATCATCTGACATTTAAAAGTATTTAGTATTTTTAAAACATGGCATAAATTTTAGTGTAGTTTGAAGCAGAATTACTTACAATAAAAGAAGGCAAAGCCCCATAGCTTATCTCATTGATTTATACTATTTTTATTTTTTTAAATATATTTCTTGCAGGCATTCCACAAAATGACATGCTTATACAGAGCAATATAGGCATTAAACATGCAATTCTTGATAATTCGCATTGAGCTCTGCTGCGATTAACTTTATTATTAATTATAGGCAGGACAAAGATAACATTTCATCTGCTACATTAATATGGTATATTACAATATTTTCCGTATAATCCAATGGAAAAACNTCTACATTCAAATACCAAATAATACTAACATCCACTATGTTGTTGAGGTGCAAGCTCCATTATAGAAGATACTTAAGAAAACAATTATCTAAACAAAAATTAAAAAAAAAATTATTTAAAAACAAAAGCTAAAAAAAAATAAACCAAAAATATATTATGAAAGTAAATAAATACTTCTTTATCACGAAGTTGTTTAATGGAGTCATTAATAGCTTGACGCGATGCTTCAGAATTAAGTCGGTCGATAAATACAAGACCACACAGCCAAGCAGCTAACCCAAATGGACCTGCATAAAGTAATTCTTTTTTGGCAACTACTGTGCATCTTTTCATTACTGGCCACAACTCAAACATACCTTGAAAAACAAAAAAAAATCTGGTCTTAATAATTTCAAACTTAAACCAAAAAAACAGGTTCATACCAGTTAAAAAGAAAACAATATATTATTTAAAAAGTTTTAGTTGGTGTTCATATCTCAAACATATTTTGACATGATGGTGATTTTTCATATACCTAAAAGACTTAGTATACTGAATATTGAAAGTTATTATCTACATTTACAGTGCCAGGGAAGATTTCCATTCACTGCGAATAGACTCAGGTAAAAAGTAATTTTCAAGGTGATCATAATGACACTTAACACTTATTAATAGAGAATTTTTGTTGGGGTTGGGTCAAGGTTAGTCCAAAAAATACAATTTAAAAAAAAAGTTTTTTTTTTTTAATCTGCTGTTGTTTTGGCTTACATTTCAAGCCATCTTCAGGGCTATCATGAAGGCGAGAGGGGACGTCTTGCCACCTGGATCAAATGTTCATGACTGAGAGAAGTATGTTTGGTTCTCTGCAGAATTCTCTTAATGTTGCAAAACTGATATCAAAATGGGCTTCGATTCATCAAAAATTTATTATGGTATATAGTAAAAGTATGAATAATTAATATCAAAGGGGGATCTACTAATTCATAGTCTGTGACCATGAAAAATAGTTTGCTGGTGATCCAGAGATCTATCACTTTCTGTATTTGTACATATTATTGTAACCTGTTCTTATTTGATATGTTTAGTCTACAATCAGCCAATAGAAAGTAGTAAATTTACTTGGGCAGTTACAATTTCTGTCTTATCATCTATTCCGTATAATGCGTTGTTGGGGAACACAGTAAATAATTTTGTCATATTTCTACCAAATGTAATTTATTTAAATGTATAGTTTCGTATATGAGAGAAAATGGTTCGAATTTGCTGAATTTCAAAACCATAAATTTTTCATATTGGCTGATGTTTCAGCCCAAATCTCAGGCCCTCTTTTGCTGCACAGCAAAAATATTGCAATTGTTCAAAAGGGCTGCCAATTATGTTACAAAATTTACTAATCCTGTAAAATTGGATTATTATTTTAATAACGAAGCACTTGTGGCTGTGATATGTAGCAATCAAGAACAAGTGGGATAGAGAGTGAAGTGCACACACAAAAAGAAAAAATCACAAGGAGCAAAATTTTTGGGGATCTATCGCCCTGTGTCAGTAAGAAGTGAAGGGATACTCTTCAGAGAGTCCCCGAGACTTCTCACTGATGAAGGGCGAGAGATCTCTGAAAATTTTGCTCCTTGTGATTTTTTCTTTTTGTGTGTGCACTGCACTCTCTATCCCACCTGTTTTATATATATATATATATGTGTGTATATAAATTATATTTAATTTACTTAATGATGAAGAGAGAGTCACATAACCTGTGTAAGGTAACTCAAGATTGAAAAATTTAGGAAGTGGTGTTAAGATGAGGAAAACTGAAAGGGAATGGGGTGTGGTGAAGGGAGGGGAGTTATCAGATAAAAAGAAATTCTTTTAAAGGGAAGGTGGCAAGGCTTTTTTGGTAGATTAAATAACCTGTACATTCGGGTAACATCAACATGAGCTGGAGAAAGACAATAAGTGTAAAGTTCAAATGGAGAGTTTTTGACTGAATAGATTATTAGCAGAAATTTTTGTTGGAGTTTGGTCAAGGTTGATCTAAAACTGTTATGAACTTTGTGATATCACTTCACGTAATATTAATTTATACAGCCTGTCCTTTTGTGTTTTTCTTTCTTATTTTCTGTATTTCAGCTCCTCTAATTCTTTTTCAAGTAGGCAGAAGTAATCCCTCCCCCCAGACGTTTATTATGATTAAAAGTTATTATCTATAGCAAATTAAATGTGACAATATTAAAAAATTGTTAAAGACATAATCCTTTTTCCCAATTTCTTAAAATCATTACAGTAAGTTATTATGTCCTCACACAAGAGACAACAAAATCTATGTAATTTCTTAATTGGCTGGTTTAAAGTAGAGACCCTTGCTGTCACTAAATAAAACCTCAAAATTTTATGTAAATCATTTGCTCCAAAAACTGCCTAAAATGGAAAACAAAAAAAAAATATTAAGATATAAAATGGTTACCCAAGATATCAATAGAACTCTGATGATTAGCAACAATAACACAAGGTTCCCTGGAACTTAAATAATCACCTCCTCTCAATTCCCATCGTAGGCCCAAAAGATCAGAAATATTCCGGCATAAATAAGATGCTAATCTAGAAGTAAAACAAAAGAAAATGTAAGTTATTCATTATAAAGAATTTCTAATCCAGAAAGGAGAACACATAACAAGACAAATGTCTCTCATGTTTAAGAAATTATTTCAAAACACAAATTACTTAAATAAGTTACAATGAATGGATTATATATAATTAGCTCAAATTATATTTAAAGGATCAAGTAAAATCCCTAAAATAATCAAAACTCCTATTTAATGATAAGACAACTATTAGCTTTAAAAATGCACACATTCACAGTATCCATTTCAAAACTAACTATTGTTAATTGATTTTGGATTTTTCCGCAATTATAAAATTAGGGTAATTGTTTATACGTTCAAAAAGCTCTTAGTAAAAATCAGAATTTAGGCTTTCAGTACATGTAATACGTACAAGTATTCCATATCTTTCTGCACTGTAATTAAGAAAAAATCTTCATTGTAAATTATTTCAAATAAAAGTGATCATTAAATGAAATACACACATTAAATTTTCTACATTCCGTGGTTTCCAAATCATAATGGGGATCACTATAACGGAAGTCAACATGATGAGACCATAGTAAATAAAGAACTTGAAATAATATCTGAAGATATGGCTGTGCTCGTATAACATAGGTAAAATTAGGAACACAAATATCCAAGTAAGTTCTACTGAACTTAATAGTGAATAAGTATTTCCAGACATTATAACACGAGTTCACTTCAATCAAAACTAATTAACTATAAATGGTTATAATCAAACTTATTTTGGAGCCCTCTGATTTCATTTAAATAAAACTAAGGAAGACAACAAGCTCCGCCAGCTAAGTAGGGAAAGCAATATAACAGATAATTCTAAGACTTCCGACACCATCCATTACTTAATACAATTCTTGTTTTCATACTTCTAAATCTACGATAACCAACAAGAAGGTTTTCAAAGACATATTGACAAGTATATTGTTGACTTGAATAAATTATGCCGTAAGACTAATTATCCAGTTAAAAATCAGTTGAAATACAAATAAATATCCTCTTTCAGGGTTTCGTTGGTTTTCAAAGAGAAAAATTACTTTGGATAATTACCTGTCCAGTAAACGCTGTCCGCTCGACTGTCATCCTCATTGTGACGTCACACGTCTAAACAATTAATGAGAGGGAATAGAATAAAAATTCTATCTGTCCCAACCAGTAGTGGCTAAGCTCTCGCTAGTGTGTTGGGAATTTAATAAGTTATCTGGCTAGTCCCGGTGGTGCAAGTGGTAGCATACTGGCCCGGAAAGCAGGAGATCCAGGTTCGAGTCCTGGCTGGGGCAGATAGATTTTTTATTCTATTCCCTCGCATTAATTGTTTAAATTAATTTATTTGTATTATTGGCACTCAATTTCATAGGATTCCAGATTAATTCTAATTCGGGATAATACACCACAACAAAATTAATATTTATAAATGAAAATAAAAAAGTAAATAACGAGAGTGGATAAATAGCTTGACAATGTTTAGCTCTCGCTTGTGTGTTGGGAATTTAATAAGTTATCTGGCTAGTCCCGTAATTAATCTGGAATTCTATGAAATTAAGTGCCAATAATACATAAAAATTAATTTAAACAATTAAAGAGAGGGAGTAGAATAAAAATCTATCTGTCCCAGCCAGGACACGAACCTGGATCTCCTGCGGCCGGTATGCCTCCATTGTACCCATTAAATTCCAACACTCTAGCGAGAGCCTAACCCACGAGAAAGACGAATACATCGTCTGGTAAGAGCTGAAATTGTCTAGCTATTTATGAACTCTCGTTATTTATTTTTTATTTTCATTTATAAATATTAATTTAGTTGTGGTGTATTATCCCATGTAAATTTTAAACAATTAATGTGAGGGAATAGAATAAAAAATCTATCTGTCCCAGTCAGGACATTTACGTGGGATAATACACCACAACTAAATTAATATTTATAAATGAAAATAAAAATGAAATAAAGAAAGTTGATAAATAGCTAGACAATGTCAGCTCCTTCGAGCATAAGACGATGTATTTGTCTGCCTCGGAGGTTGGACTCTCGCTAGTGTGTTGGGAATTTAATAAGTTATCTAGCTCGTCCCGGTATGGAAAATGCACTGGCCCGGAAAGCGGAGATCCAGATTCGAGTCCTGACTGGGACAGATAGATTTTTAATTCTGTTCCCTCGCCTAAATTGTATAAAATTTACAAGGGATAATGCACCACAACTAAATTAATATTTATAAATTATCTAGCTCTCTCTTTTATCCATTAGCGATTTTGTTTATGCACACTAAAATATCGCTAACTTAATCACACCAAATCTCTTACAGTAAATAAAAGTGTGATGTTATTTAATAGTTTGAAAAGTTAAATATTTGGAGATCTTCAAGAGAATTATTTTTATTCATTCTTACAGATTTCCATTGTGAAAATAAACTGATTGTAAATTATATAAATATACCTAATCATGAACATTCAGTTAATTAAACACATGGATCAAAGAAAAAATATAACTTAAATTGGACACTAGACGAAATTCTATTGGATGACGATAAAGTCATCGACTCTGGATTGAACTTTCTGAAAGAGGGCAGGCTATTAAATCTGATCTAGATGTATTTTCAGTATTACGTTTCTTTTCCATTCTCTCTCGATTTTTTTTTTCTTATAATTATTCATAGTTTCCTAGTACAAAGAAATTACTTTCTACGTCTACATAATAACTATTTGCATTAACAATACATTACACCTCATCATGACTAAGAAATTCTTCTTCTTGAAAATATCTTCCCGCTTCTAATAACATATCTCTGGCGTTAAGTACCAAAGGTTGACACGCTATTAAAAAAAAAAAAAAAAAAACTTTCAAAAAAACAGGTGGATACTACATAGGCCCTATGCACACGGGGCATTTGAACTAAACCTGGGTAACCTGAATGAAGTAACCTGGGTTTTTAATCAGTTACAGGTTGTTTGGTGACTTTACTCCGCGCACGGAGCTACTCAACAGCGACCGAATTCTCCAGTTCGTTCAGTATTCTCATGAATATCGGTCGTGTAATGTCAGAGGAGTCGATTAATGGCGAAACTAGTGCTGTATTATTACCTCAGGATGAGAAGACATATATTACACAAATCCAAATTTCTTGTTCGCCAGATGGTTTGGTTACATCCATACCCCGAGAAAGAAGTTTCAAGTCGAGGTAGTTTGTTGCTTCAGAGCAGCTCGTCCTTTCTGACGCGATTTCTGGCATTCTACAGAATGAGTAAGGAATCCGTTTAGAAATGGTGAAATTGGTTTCCTCTCTACTGCAGAATCAAAACACAACCATGAGGGAGTCTGGAAAAAGGCTATTGATCACGCTCAGATAAGGATATACCATATATAGTATATAAAAAATAATATATCCAGAAAACACGAAATATTACATTAAGTATTTTATGTTAGGTTTCAAAATATTACATTAGACATTTGACAGGAACGAATTTATTAGGTAACCTTTTTAGTATTTTGTAGAAAAGCTCTAAAATACACTGGGGGACAAAAAAAAACCGGCGCACCTGGAATTTTACCTGAAAAATGCAGATTAAATAATTATTTTTGTGTGAGGTGTAATAACTGGCACGACAGATCAAATGGGAGTACGATTCCTTATGTTTTGACAACAAATGTCTTAATCCTCTCTAGGATTAATGATATAAACTGAAAGATGGACTTTATCTCTCCTTTCTTTCTTAAAGGAAAAATTCATAATTTTGAATTCAGTTTGTCTCCAGAAACACATTGATTGGCGTTTCTTCTTTCCTTTCTTTCTTAAAGAGAAAATTCATAATTTTAAAACATTAAAAATGGTTTTGACGACAGAGGTTGTTGCGCGAATTATGGCGTTGATCGAAGACGGCCGAAGCCAACGATACGCGGCCAGAGTTCATGGACTGCCTGAAACAACAGTTCGCCGGGCAGTTCAGAGGTTTCGCGAAACTGGTAGCTATGCCAGGAGGCCGGGATCAGGCCGTCCAAGAGCGACACTCCCAGCTGATGATCGCTTCATTGCTCTCCAGGCCCTCAGAAATCGCTTTCAATCAAATGTAAGCGTGCGAACAGTAAGGAGGAGGCTTGCAGAGCTCGATATCCACTCCAGAGTCCCCGCATCCGGCCCTCTGCTCACCGCAGCGCACCGAACAGCTCGCCTCAACTTTTGTCGAGAACATTCCGCCTGGACAGAAGATGATTGGGCCTCTGTTCTCTTTTCTGACGAGTCCAGGTTTAACCTGTACGGTGCAGATGGCCGAGTTCGAGTGTGGAGAAGATTAGGCGAGCGATATGCACAGTGCAACATTAGGGGAAGAGTGCAGTTTGGAGGGGGCTCGGTGATGGTTTGGGGTGGAATTTGTTTAGAGGCTAAGACAGACCTCTATGTGTTCCGAAGGCCAACGCTTAATGCACATACGTATGTGACTGACATTCTGGAGGAATATGTGGTACCGTTTGCCACGTTTATCGGACCCAATTTCCTTTTTATGCATGATAATGCACGGCCACACGTCGCACACGTTGTAAGGGACTACCTGGATGAGGTAGGCGTCCGCACTTTGGAGTGGCCAGCTCGCAGCCCTGACCTCAACCCTATCGAACACCTTTGGGACCAGCTTGGAACGTCCATTCGGCGACAACAGAACCCACCAAGTGACCTCCAAGAGCTAAGGACGGCTCTGGTACGTGAATGGGATCAGATACCTCAAAATCGTGTAGCCAACCTGATTCGCAGTATGCCTAGAAGAACCCGGGATGTTATTCAAGCAAGGGGAGGCAACACTCGGTACTAATGACTCACATTTCTTAATAATAGAGTGTTATTTTTCGTTTAGAGTGTGTTTATTTTTTTCTAAAAGTGACCATTTTTCTTTTCTTTTTCAATAAATTGTGACCTTTGACCTGTTATAAAAATGTTTATATGCATTTTTCAGGTAAAATTCCAGGTGCGCCGGTTTTTTTGTCCCCCAGTTTAATAATGAGTGGCTTTAGTGCTTTCCCTCTGCTTCGCCTAGCTTGTTTCTATTCTTCATCAAACCAGGGGACTGGTGGTCTACTTGGGTTTTCAGAGGTTTTTGGAATTATTCTGGTAGCACCATCTATTATTGTACTTTTAATTAGATTGTTAGCTGTGTTTGCATATAATAATTCGGGTTTCTCGGTGGGTGGGTATGCCTAATTCTTTGTATTTGTCCCAGTCCGGTTTGTCGATAATCTTATTTTTCTTCTATTGCATTGACATTTTTTATATGATACTTTTAATTATTTTTATTAGAAAGTGGTGACTGCCATGGAAGTGTAAAAGTGGAGCCCAAGTCATTAGATTAAATAGAAAGGAGAAGTGGCGGCTATATCGATAGCTAAGGAAGTACAGTAGCTGGAACCTAAGTTTGTTCGCCAGTGTTCAAAAGTGCGTTGGAACAATGAGGGCCCCTCACCCTCCTATTATTTTAATATATCATATCTCTGGCGTTAAGTACCAAAGGTTGACACGCTATTAAAAAAAAAAAAAAAAAAAAAAAAAAAAAAAAAAAAAAAAAAAAAAAAGTGAAGTTGTAATCTTGTAATTCGGATTGTGCGTCCTTTAGTACTGGTAGACGTAGATCCCCTCAAGGTGTTAATGGGCTTTCACATCGCCGACAAAAAGGATAGGACTATCATACCTTCTGTAATCCGTCTTCATTGATTTCTGCAAACCATCTTCTGTTGGCGAGTACTTTCGGGCATTGTCCATCCTCGAGGCCGAATACATGTGTTCACTGTCACTGTCTGTATTCAACTGCGTTTGTATTTTGTGGGTTGGTCAGGTACAAGAGTCGTTTAGACTACAAACGCAGTTGAATACAGACAGTGACAGTGAACACATGTATTCGGCCAAGAGGATGGACAATGTCCGAAAGCGTTCGCCAACAGAAGATGGTTTGCAGACCCCGATGAATGAAGACGGATAATAGAAGGTATGATAGTTCTATATTCATTGGTAGTGATAATAACCCTTTAGATTATTTGCCTAAAAAGGATAGGTATTAGATTAAGTTGGTTGGTAGTAATTGTGAGGAATGGCTTCTCCGAGGATTAGTTCCTTTCTTAGATCTCCTGGATCTCATTTCTTTTCAGTCACCTTTATCTCACTTTTGGCTGAGTCTGAGTGGATGGTTTGGGATCACCAGGTGATATACTGGACTATGACTTATATTGATAGTCAAATGAGGGAGAGGAGTGGGGATAGAAGTGGTAGGGGGGAGGATGGCTGGGGTTAGGGAGGTGTACCAGCAGGTACCTGGGGAGAGAAAAAGTGCATAATAAGTAAAATAAACATTCCAAGAACACTAATTAACAGTCTTATATAAGTTTTGAGACTTTATTAATTTAAAATTTACAATTACTTGTTTATCCAATTATTCAAGATAGTTACAAAAATTAAAAAGACAGAAAAAATATGTTGTGTGGCATAAGTAAACTCTTAAGTACTCAAAAATGTCCACTAAAACTTTTTATCAAGAATGGAAATCTTTCTGTAAATTAAAAACCAGAAGTTAAGAAAAAAATAGTTACTAACTGCTAATTCACAATTAGGCTGACATACAGAAAAATTCTTACCAATGCCACTGTTTCTAAACAACTGTCCACACATTGTCTCTATGCACATACAAATAATGGTATCCATATTTACAAATTTAATCACTTAAAAGAATAATACTACAGAAACATTAATTATAGTATAAATGGAAAATATTTTCAGTAAAAGTAATACAGTATATATTTCTATGCAAAGTACATTGAAGTAACACTTATTATTAATTGTTACAAATTAAATAAAGTTATTAAAGTAGTGTACTTATGAGATCACATCTACGTAATTTATAACAATTTTTTTTGTCTAATATGTCGGCTGATCAATCAAAGATGTGTATGATTTTATTAATTTTGTTTTCTCTGAAACAGATTCAAGTGACTTAAGTACTTCATAATTATAATTCTATCTGAATATAATGATTTAGGAATCAAGCAACTTCATGTAAACAATGTCTGTGCACTTATAAGTTTTTACAATAGGTATATTCTTTATTTTATTAGTTTATAAAATTAGTTACGAATTTCTCTTTCATAAACTTGCTTGTCTTCTTTATCTGAGAAAAATTAATACGACAATAGTATACTTTTAATAATAATTAATTTTTATCATTGATTCTCAAATCCAAACATTGGATTTATTTTTAAAAGTTATGAATTTTATAGCTGTAGTCTCTTCAACTGATGAATTGAATTACTAATTATTTTAAGCAAATTTTCTAGCAAATATTAGACTTACTAGGATAACTTAATGTTACCATTGAAATATATTTACCATTTGCTTTGCCAAAAACCTGGCTACCTCTAATAATAAAAATATAGTTAGAAAATAAATTGCTTACCCTTTGTTCTGTTAATTCAAGTAACACACAATATATTCCATACTTTTATAAACATATTCTAAAAGTTAGTCAAAATAAATGGATTCTGGTGAGAATTCTGTCAGTTGATTGTTTTCAACGCAACCTTTTCTTTAATAGATAATTGGACATTTTGAAATTGAATTAACTTATGAAAAAAATTTTGTTCCCTTGTTTAATAAATAAATAGTTATTTATAAGTAGTACTAGTAAATAATCCACCATATATCCAACCTTATATGTATATATATGTACACACATTCATATATACATAGCTTCATATGTAAACTATTTATCGATATCAATACTCTTGTATTTACCATTTCATCTTCCGGGTTTGACCGAGTCAAATTGTTCTTATTTGCCGAGCTTTCGCACATCATGTGATGGCTTCTTCAGGGCTGAAAAGAGAATCAATACTCTTGTTCACGTAGGCTTCTATGGTCCTCAGACATATTTATCAATACTTCTTCCGGTTTCAACCTTGTCTTGGAGTTTTTAGCTGCCAAGCTTTCGCACATCGTGTGACGGCTTTTTCAGGCCTGAATGGAGAATGAGAGTGTCTCTAGGTGCAAGGGTCTTATATAACCCTCTTCATTCGGACCTCAATCTCAGCCTGCCCTTCCACTGGCTGTTCATTTTTCCCGGGGAGTCTCCTGCGTAGCTTTACAATTTGAAAACCCCTCCATTATCGTTAAAGAGAGCAACTACTACCGACAGACAATTAGAGAAGCTATCGAAATAGCCCAGAATCAAGATAATATTAACAATGAAAATGGTTATAAATTAAGTCAGAACTAAAAACCCGCTTTATTTCAGAGGAAACCAGTTAGGGGAGCTCCTATTGGCACCAGAAACATGACTAGCTTTTCCAGAGAGTTGAGGTCAGAAGGCCACGCCCATTGGGAAGCAGCAGCCAATAGGAAAGCAGGAGACTCCTCGGGAAAAATGAACAGCCAATGGGAAGGCAGGCTGAGATCGAAGAAAGGTATATAAGGCCTCTGCACCTAGCAGTGCTCTCATCTACATTCAAAAAGAGGAACCCTTCAACCTCTTATAACTAACATCCAAAATACTTTAATGTATTAAATATTAACAAACAAAATGAGATAACCTTCAAATGTCCAAGGACAAAATAAGGCTTAAACACCCCCCCCCCCATCATTCCACTACGGTCCGCCGGGTGGATTAGGTATACTAAATACATCTATTTTTTTAAAGGTTAATGAGGGTAAGAAAAAAAGAAGAAAAAAAAAAGACGCTTTAATTCTCCATTCAGTCCTGAAGAAGCCATATTCATACATGTGTGAAAGCTTGGCACCTAAAACCACCAAGACTCGGTTGAACCCGGAAGAAGTATTGATAAATATTAATACTCTTCTTCTTCCCAGAAACAGCTTGACCCCCACCCCCTCCACAAAAAACCATAGTCAAAGATCTGATGGCCTTATTTGTATCAATAATTTACTGACTCCTAAAGTCTCATCTGTATGGCATATATAGTTTAAGGCATACCATAAGGCCCTGCTCTTTTTGATTGTAAAGCCACTTTCTGAGTAATATCTTGCTCCCTGTTTTTGCCACTATCAGCATTTATATTTATTTATTTACATTTAAAGAAAAATTTATTTAGAATAGTGTGAGTGAAGAGTAGCATATTTTTATGAAGTCTGATACTGAATAAAGAGTTGAGACTTACTATACTAATATCAAAAGTTGTAAAACATAATTCATCTAGATTTTTAGAATTTCTGCCCCTACTACAGTATTAAAAGAGTAAAGTAAGAGGCAAACATGATAGTCATGGGAGGAAAAATATAAATGAGGTGGAAGAACCAAAAATTTGAAACAAATCTTTTTGAGTTTATGACTCGTCCTTTTAAGACTCTTGACTCTTTTTAAAAATAAAGATCTTGATAAGAATCTTTTAAAATAAGTTAGAATTATATTTTGTTTTTGTTTTTAATGCAGTCATACAGTAAAATTGTTTTAGCCATTGATTATTATTTTAAATAAATTATCAATGTGAATGCCTTCTTAAAACTGGTTAACAAATACAATTCCCGGTTAAAGTAAAATATAACTTTTTTTCATCATACTTTTGCAAACAGTAAAATATTCACTGATAGGATAACTCTCCGTGAAGATTGGAATTGTGGCCCATGATGCTAAATAGAAAATAATTCTCTAGAAACAAGTTTACATCAATGTATCACATTGAAAATAGTTATTCCTCAGTGGTATAACCTAATCATAATCATCTATCAGGCTGATGGTTATTAATTATAGAAGGGCAAAAATTTTCCATTAATTTTTGGCTGATTTCCATCCCATAGTTTCTGAGGAAATGGATAGAATATTCATTTATATATTTTCAAAAAAAAAAAAAAAAAAAAAAAAAATGGATAGTCATATGTTATGGAAAAAAAACTAGAAACCCAGATTTTTTTTTTTTTTTTTTTTCAAACTGAAGAAATATTATGAATCAATGATACATATTGTCAGAAACTACTTCTTTAAGCAGGGCAAGAAAACATTTTTTTTTCCCATTTCTTAAAAGAATAAATTAAAAGTAAATCAAGTTTTATATTTAATTGTTTGCATGTTGTATGTATAGCACTTAGCCATGCAAACTATGACTGCAGGAATAATTTCCCTCTGGGTATTGAAGTTTTTGAATTATTTTAAACAAGAATACAATTTAATGAAAAATATTGCAAAACAGTTTGTCCTGTTGTTGTCTTAATTAATTAGTGGTAGATGGTTTTACACAGGTACCAAATTGGGTGAGGGATTCACTCTTGTGACTACCAGTGTATTACTGTAATGATGATGTGGATACATTTATAGTGATAGTCCTAAGCTTTAGGCTCCTTCTTCAAGCAGCTGTAGGATTAAAGTAAATTCTGTACATATCCCTAATCCTAACAAGTAAAACATGTTGCTCAAAATAAAAGATACAGCAAAGAGGATACAAATAAAAATAAGTGATATTGCATAAAAGAAAGGCACTAACAAATATATTATAATTCAATGGTAATTATTATTACGCCCCTAAAATATTAATATCACAACCTTCACAAACAATCTCAAGATACTAACTAGAAATTATAATTGCTTTCTGCTTCTTTAAGTTTATGAAGTTTACAAAATGGTGATACTAAAGAAGATTTGATGACACCTATCATTCTTTTATTAATTTAGTTTGATCACATACATGTCTATGAAATTATTGTTTAGAAAAATAATTCAAGACTGAGTTAACTAATTCTGAATGGAGAGTAATAGCACAGTGTAAAGAGAGGTAATGACTTGTAGATATTTTATTGCTTATTGTCCAGATGTAACTAATATAAAATCTTCTGTATTTATAACTAAGATATTTGTTACATACAAATGTCACTAATAGTAGCAGATATGATTGGAAACTCACAGAAAATTATTTTTAAATAATTTATTCCTGCAATTCTCTCCTCTAGACTCATCTATCTCAATTATATCTTCTTGGATGTACTCTAAATATTTATTGTGAGACTTTAAATATGTTTAAAGCTGAATTTATATTGAGAATTCTGAAAATACACTTGGTCTAACCTATTAAATGTTAATAAAGATTCCTCAAATCACAAATAACTTAGGAAAGTAAAAACAAAACACTCATTAAGTTTATCTATTTACAGCCTATTCATAATACTATATTTAATGACTAAAAGTCAATAAATAAAAATCTCAAAGCAGTAAAACTAAACGGAATCTATATTGGATTTCTTAAAGTATCAAATAATATGATATTGAGGTCTTCTTAATGTCATCTAATCTTGGTGCCACTGATGGTCTTAATTCCATTTCCCTTTGAAGCTCTGGAAAGCAGAAAATAAGGATTAAGAATAAATAAAATTGAAGTTATTTAACAATTATCAGTATTTAAGTTAATTTATTAAAATAATCAATATCAATAATAAGTTATTAAATAATTAGTCAAGTTCTTTCTATATAAATGCATTTATTTGTCCATTGAGATTTATAGGTTTAAATTTTATTTATTTTTTCTTAAAATGAAAATTGTTCAAGAATGGAAGAATTATTCTTACTGTATTGTATGAGTGAGAACTAACCAAAAATACTTGACAGAAAGCAGTTCAATATAAAGGCAGATGTTGATGGTGATTAATAAATAACCACAAGTGAATGGATGAGTAGTTGGCTGAGAGGAATATCTTGAATTAAATGAATAGAGTTGGGAGAATATCATAGTAAAATAAAAGCACTGTATCAACTTGATTAACTATAACAATAACTATCCTATATTGTGTTTTTAAAAACTCAAAAACATGTGCTTCAAACCTTGAGGAAACAATTTAAAATAAACAGAATTTTTATTAAATCCATTTGGATTTCTACATAATAAAAATATGGGTATCCTAAAACATCTTAGCAATTGAAAATCATAGATTTAGACTAGATAATAAAGTTGGTAATAGATCTGTAGTAACAACATTTTGTTAAAGAATGTTTTAAATTTTTTTAGTATTAGTTATTTGAATTTTTTTTAGTGTTAGAAAACAGATCATACAACAAACTTCATGCTAACTGCTCATCTGAAAACTTTAAATAGATTTGAAATAAAGTATGCTTACACGTAGTTTAGCAACAAATTATCTAACTCCTGTTCATTATAGTACACAACAAAGTCTTTGGGCTGCACGCCTTCAAACACTGCCACTACACTAGGCTTGAGATTGTAAAAAAATAAAGGTTGATTTCTCCTAGAAAAATCTTTTGTGAGGATTTCTATTACCTGAAATTGAAAAAGATATTCTTTATTAGAAGGTCTGGCTTTGGAAAATTAAGTAAGAACTTATAAAGAAAATAGAAAAAGTGTCAAAATTCAGTACTAAATTTAAAGATTAAATGTATCTTTGTTTTATTGTTGATTGTATTTTATTATATTTTTTTATATATATGTATATTTAAT
>KZ806894.1:536012-546713 GCA_000696205.2 Oncopeltus fasciatus | reverse complement strand
AAATTTCAAAATTTTATTTTATTATAAAAAATTAAACAATATTTTACTGGTAAAAATATATGAGAAATCCAAGAATAGATAATAGTACTTACTCTCATAGCTAGGAGAATACAGATACAAACAAGACCCAGAACAGTGTCCCAAAGCCTAGTATTTCCTATGTCTTTACTAATATCTGTCCAAATCTCAATAAAAGTTGCTCCTCCTGCTTGGATCCCCAATATATCTTTGACTTGAGAAGATATTATAAGTATTGCTACAGCTGAAGTGAAGCCAGATGAAACTGGTCCAGATATGAAGTCTATCATTATTCCTACAATCATAATTGTAATAATTAGATAATATAATTGAAACATAATGCATAATAAACATAAATAATGACAATAAGCAATCGTTCAAGAATAATACTATTATTAGTACATAGGTATATTTATCCAGTCATAATAGACCTGTAGAAATATTACAACTTTCACCTAGTAATGATTCTTTCTTTATAGACCACAGCAATAAATTAATTTAATTTCAGTGATACTTGCTTTGTCAATGGCTATATCCTTAATATTAAGGAAAATAAAATAAAAATAATTAATAAGGAAAACAAGAACTATAAAAAGAAATTATACAATAAAACATAATAAATAATGTTATAATGAAGAATCTTATCATGTTAAATANATATAATATATAATTATTTTGTTCATAGCTCTTGGTATATCAGTGAATTCCAAAGGATTTTATCTATTGAGGTTGTCCTCATTATCATTGTCGTTGATATTAGAGTTGGTGGTAAGATGTTTAAAAAAAAAATTGATTAAATCACTGAATATTATTCTATTATTACATAACATAGTAGCAGAGCAGGGTTGGTTCAATCATTGAAGAATTACTTAGATAATTGGACAAGATGTGTAATTATGAGTGGGTGATGACCAGAATGTTTAATCCTTATTTTTATTGTTTTTTAAAGATGTAAGACGAAAATAAACTAAAAAGAAACTTTTTTTTCCCTGAGATTATAATATAAAGTCATGAATGCGAGAGGACCCTTTTTCCATGGTCCTCCGGCTTATAAGTCCAGGAAAAACTTATAAAAAATATTTTCAAGGCTAAAAGAAAAAGTGGAGACGAATGGCATTAAGTGTGAATCTTGCTCTGCCAGTATGTGGGAAAAACTGGATACCAACTCAAGTCTAGAGTGAAGGAGCATTAGCCATCCTCCTCTTAAGCATCACACATGAAGGATCGTTTGAAAAGAATGAAACACGAGTTAGATGAGAAGAATGTAAGGCTCCTTCACGCAATGGATGAGGGACCTAGACTAGCTGCCTAGGAGAAATTGGAGGTAGTCAAATCCAAAATTTAAATTAGAAACTTCTGTCTAAATGTCCATACATAATTTATGTATATAATTCCACAGCATATTCATTGTGAGTAAAAAAGTAAACTATTGAGAAAGATTTTGACTATTTTTTAAAACTATGCTCTATTTAAATAGTGAGTAATAATAATATTAATGTCATATGAAATATTAATAACTTTTCTAGTAGATGTTTTTTTGTTGGAGTTTTGTCAAGGTTGATTCAAAAATATAGATTTAAAAAAGTATTATTTTGTTGTCGGCAGACATTTTACTCTACATTATAAGCCATCTTCAGGGCTAACATGAAGACAAGAGGGGATGTCATGTCAGGTGGATGACATGTTCCAGTCATGATCATGTGATCCAGATTACATGACAAACCGCCATGAACAAGAGGAACCCTCTTGCCTTCATGATAGCCCTGAAGGCTTACAATGTAAGCCAAAACATCGACCGATAATTAAAAATACACAATTTTTAAATTGTATTTTTTGGATCAACCTTAACCGAACCCCAACAAAAAAACATCTACTAATAATCTCTACGTTCAAAAACTCTTCATTTGAAATTAATAAACTTACATTAAAATAATGAATACTTACCCAGTCCTAAGAGGCCCATGATAAGTTGTATAACCCCACTCAAAAAACAGAGGAGTATAGCATGTTCAATCCCAAGACCATGGACAGTCTGGTAGGTGAGTAGAGAACAGATCGCTGTTGGTCCCACTGGCACATCCTTACAGCTACCCAGAAATATATACATCAGTGCTCCCAAAAAGGAACCATACAACCCGTACTGTAAATAAGTATAAGTTGTTCATTCAAAAGTCCCCCCCAAATTTTCTTAGACAATAAACCAATTCCTTTTCTTAAATGTTCCCAATAGAAAAACAGAAAAACTTAAAATAAGATGGTCTTCATGAAAAGATCATGAAGATTTAGAATAATATATTTATATATATATGTTTGTGTGTGTGTGTGTGTGTGTTTAAATATATATTTAATCCAAAGTAAAGCGGGAAAATAAATTAGCTTATTTTCTAAAGATTTCCTGGATTTCAAAACTTTTTTTATGGTATTGTATAATTTTTTTAAAAATTATTAAAGTTCTTTTTGGAGAAAGACATAGTTGACTGAAGTCAGATAGAGATAGACTATATTAGAGAAGATAGTTGACCTATGAACTATACGTGAAAGGATTGGCTTGGGTTCGGTCATAGGAATTGAATGAAAAAAACTAATTTGGAAATTTTATTATTATTGCCAATGTTTCAGTCTAAATTCACTGACACATTGGCAATAATAAAACATTCATTAACTTCAAGGCAACGCCCCAAAATTTTTTCTTTAAAAGCAATAATTGTCAATTATTTTACATGTATCTCAATTACTATTAAAATTTCCCTAGTACTGGAAAGGGCCTCCAAAAAGTGACTGCTTTCAGTCTGCCTCCCGCTGGTTGTGCTGAATTAATTCCCACACCTGGGAGGCTAGAAGACCTTTAGAATTTTTAAAATAATAATTGTAAATTATTTTCCAAGAATCTGAAATATTATTATGTTATGAAGCCTTAAAATTTTTTAATAATTTTTATTTATCTCATTAAACATTTTTCTAATTTATTTTCCCAATCAATGATTTCATAAAAACATCTATAAGTTTTTTATTATCTTACAATTTGTTTTATGTTATTCTCACTTCAAAGCTATACTTATAGCACGTCATTCAGACATGTTAGAAAATAATAAAGAAGAATAATGCATATAATAAAAAATTCCTAATATATTCTACCCAAAATTAAAGAAAGAAATAGATAAAATTGAGATAATTTACCTTGTTTAAATACTTCTAGTACATAATAGAGAAAAAGTCAAACTCAATATGCATAACTAATCATAATCTTATAAAAAATCACGAATAAGATATAAAAACAAAAGGCTGCCAAGGTAGCTCATGGAAACCGTTCGGGTCTTGCAATCTAGGTGCTGTGGGCCTAGTGCAAATTTTTATTGAGGAATAAAAGCTTGTCGGAGCCATGGATGATTAGAATTGTATGGCAACCTGTAGATAGGCTCCCTTACCCTGAGTGCTTGAAAGGGAATTTTACACTTTAAAAAAAAAGCATAAACTTTACTAATAATTATTAATTTTAAAATGTAATTTATTAAATAACCAACCTTTCTATCATATAAAAGCAAAATATATGACTTAGGGGTTTTTCATCAGTATGAAAAACTACCTCTGGTTGAACAGTGGATTTTTGATCATAGTAGTTAATATATTAATAGTCCTTGATTGCTGCAAAATCAATAATTTACATATTGGAACTCTAAAAGAATTTACCTATTTTTTTTTCTTCTTTGCTGTGAGATTGTTCTGAGTGAAAAAAGTAAGAAGGTGTGGGCATGTATATATANTAAAAAAACATGGTTTTCTGGTGAGTTGACTTGGAATCTTACATCCGTTTTCTCTCAATTTAAGTTTAAAATTATTTGTATTAATAGAAAATGTGTTTGCCCTTTGCCTTTAATCATTTTTATAGTTTTAGTTCAGAGAATACAAATATGAAGTCAGATTTATGTTTTTTTCATTTTTGTATAAAGTATACTTTTACTTTTTTTTAACGGTTAAAAATTCTGATTTGCTTGTTCATCAGCCTTAGAAATAACCCATGCTTTAGAGCCGTAGGCTAGCACTGGTCGAATTAAGGTCTTAGAGACCTCTTCCCCCGAGACAAGAGTTTGGTCTTGAGTCGAATATATTTAACAATGAAATTTACTCTTTGACAAACCCACTGTGCCTTACTTGTTTTACTAACTAAATTCTATTAAATTTCTTATAATCTAAAACAAATTCCCTATAATGGAAAAAAAATTTTCCAGGTTGATAGATGTAACTGTTTGGTTTCTATACCAATTTTAATAAGTATATACATATGTATATATATAATTTTATTTTTTAAACCAATTGCAATAGTTTATATTCTAGGCTGGTTTTTGTGATTAGCAACTGTTTGGTGTTCTGGAGCAGTCTTATTGCATATATCCTCACTTTAAACATGATAATATATAAAGAAAGTAAATAAATAAATAATTGGAAAACTGAAAACTTAAATAGAAACACACAAAAAATAGATATTTTAGCATAAGGAGCCATTATGAGTAACATTTGCGCTAATTTAATACCAATCACAAAAAAAAAAAAAATTAATCAATGGATTTATCAAATTTTTAGACTTGGCTGTCAGCAATGAGGTTTATTATTTTAAATATAAAAAATACATATGTCTATAATTTTAATTTGTTTTTAATAGTAATGGGCCTTTTTAGAATATTTGTAAAGTTTGATTATATATATACTTATTAAATAACATAAGTACTAGAAGAATTTAATGGAAAACCAGGGACTGTTTCTGTGTCAAGTGATACTCTCCAAAAAAATTATGATTTAAGAGATTAACCCTTACTATTTGGAAAGTATAACCATTAAGATTACACAAAAATCTGCAGTAAAGAGCTAAACTAAACAGATTTCCCATGTTTCAACCAAGACAAGTATAAATTAGAGTTATTGACAAATTTGTTCTTGCAAGCTGAAAATTTGACCAAATGACAGTGAGGAAAATAATAATTTCTAATACTATCTAAGGCCTAAGGTTGATCTGAAGGAAAATAGAGATCCACTAAATCCTGCTTAGTTTTATTCTGTCATATTTTCCTTAAAATTTGTTTTTAATACAATTTTTACAAAACACAAATGTTAAAAAATTTATTATGAACTATAATTTTGTTTCATTAGTTATATTCATTTATTTTTAATTTGGTCTTTCCTCAAACCCTTTTTTCCCCAGCAGTAATTAACCAATCTTCCAACTTCTGGAAAAGAAGCTTAAATACCAAATTTGGTTTTAATTTCTTAAAATAGAAGGGGGCCATTCAACCCTACTAGTTATATTCTTAAATATTTCCATTATTCTTTATTTTTTCTAAAAATTTTATAAAACAAAAATATAAGATAAGATTTTACACCTATTTAGTTCTGTAAGGTAATAATAACTAAAATATAAACAATTTTTCAATTTGATAAATCTTGTACCCCCTTCAGCCTGAAGACTTTGTATGAGGAAACAAACACACATTTTGGCAAATAAATTACGGATGCTATTGACGGAAGAGACACATATGTATGCTTGCACACACACACATAAAAGAATATAAGTTTTGAACAAGCTTTTTTTTAGCTACTCCTAAGAAGAATCATAAAAAAGTCAAAAATAAATTTCAAAAGATTTGTCTCAGCACCAATGAGAATAACTTGAATTCTTCAAAATCAACTAAAGATAAAGAAATATCTTTTGATAATTTGCTGTACTCAGTTTANCCAGTCGAGTGTAGCTCTTTTAAAAATATGGTAAATAATTAAGATAGCCCCTTCCTTTGGCCCTAGCCAGTTGCATATGGAGAATAAATAAATGTCTGAGTTTTAGGGACATATTAATTCAACGGACTGTATATGTGTGTAGTATGTATATATGAGTGTTTGTGTGTACATTAAATACCTCAGAAGGTAATCCAGCTATATTTGCATAGGCTAAAGATTGAGGTATCACAGTTAAACCAACTGTAATTCCTGCAACAAGATCTCCCACAGTATCCTCTGTGTTGTATGACCTCAACCACCTAAGAAAAGGAAAGCGTCTTTTGATAGTTTTGATTGTCCATGTCCTTTTGACTTTCCTCTGCATCCATGGGACAAAAGAATCGACTTTTTCTTTGACACTGACTTTTCTTCTGGGCTTGACACTCTCAACCACTAGAAAAGAATAAACTATTTACAGTTTTTTTTGTTTTTTTAAAATCAAGGATATGAAAATGCTCTAACTTAAGCACTACTTAAAAAGTTTGATATGGCTGAATATTGTGAATTAGTTTTTTTAAGAGAATGATCTACCAGATGATCTTTGTATGGGCTTTACCTCTTCCTTATTAAACATATTTAAAAATAAAAAAATAAATAATGCCTCACCAGGCAGGTGATGTTAGCATTAAACTTACAGTAACTCAGATTTTTTTACCCTGTCTCTCAGCTATGAGCAGTACAATTGGTCTATTAGTCAGTGTCCAAAGCCCCAGCCCCTTCACCAGCTCTTGCAGGACCAAGCACAACATGAAAGCCTTTGTTTCCAGCGACCATTCATGGACCATGGAAACCATCTCAAGTATTGTAATGAAGTCCTCCTAATGCATCTTCCCATAGAAGACTGAAAATACATTGTGAATCTGAATGTCAAAGAAGCTATAGCTTCTGCATAGCCTATAGGAAGACGTATTTTTCTCTCTGGACTAATTGTATTAGATGATTCTGGATGTGTTGTGTGAGTCTTTAACTGGTGGGCTATTCGGCGCTCTAGAGCCTCTATAAACTTTTTTTAATCATCTAATCATCAAAAATTAATCAGTTTATTTTATAATTCACTTTTAAATGAATATACTTTTTCCTTAAAACTAGATTTCTTAATAGTCTATTAATTTCTTTAATGTTTTCTCTAAGAATTTATACCTTATAGTATCTATCTTTGTTTATAGAGCATGGGATTCTCTAACAATCCATTTTTTAAAACAGCTAATAACTTACTACCTAGGTCACTTGAACTTTCTAGATCAGTAGGATTTCTATAAACCTAAATTTGAATTAGAAACTTATTTAAATTGGTTTCTTTAATAAACATTTATAGATCTTCTCCTGTGTCAATTAAGTTTAATAGAAGATGCTTCAATGTATATTCAACGATGCATTGCAATACACATTTAGATCAGATCAATGTATTTCAATATATTTCTATATTTTACAACTCAAATAGGTGGAGGTTCAAGAATCAATCTAAATATTATGAAAATGAGTTTATTGTTCAGTCAATTAATTTAAAACAAATTATTGTAATCAACCCAAAATAATAAAATGTAACTCCACAGTTTGACCTTTATGAATTAAGATATGCAGAATTAGAAAATAGTACATATATGCTTATNAAGATATGAAGGCTTAGTAAATACTCTTGAGACAGATATACAGAATTTACTCACGGGAGGTTGATCTCATAACTTTCTCAGGGCCCTTGCCAGTTGACGTTCTCCTCAGCCTAAAATCCAAGTCAGTTTATTTAAAAAAATAAAATAAAAAATAAATAAATAAAATTTAAAAAATGATAAAAGTTAAGGATTGTGGAGAAACACTAAGTAACTGCAAAACTAACCATTGATGATCTGTATTTTCTTTGAATGACTTGTCGAGTCTTGGGATCTGAAAAAAAAAAAAATAATGTGATTATTTAGGAAAATCCAAAATTAAAGACCAATTATTAACAAAGATTTACTAAAAAATAAGATTATTATATAGATCTAAGAAAAATATTAATAAATATACCAACAAACACACACACACGCGCACGCACACACACTCACACATAAATAGAAGGTATATATATATATATATATATATATTCTATATAATTAAAATAAGTTGTGTGTGTGTGTGTTTATTTATTATCTTACTTATTATTATTATTTATTTGTCATGCTATGCATAAAAAATGATGAACCCATTTTGATGAAATGCAGTAAAGCATAAAATTAAGAGTTATTGTATTTCTCACTTGAAATATAACACCTAAAGCAGAAACATTTTATCAGCCTGAAGTTTGTGCTATTTATAAAATGTGTTAATTTCTACAAATTTTTGTTTTCTTAAGTTGGATCATACATTAATATTCTGCACCTCAATTAGTGAAAGACTGTCCTCAGCATTGATTCTCGAATGTGATTAAACTGCTCTAGCAAGCATAATATTTATCATAATAAAGTCCAGTATGCAAGTATTTATCTATTAAACAATTTTCATAAATATACTTAATTATAAGTTCAAAAATACCAGAAAAGTAGTTTTTCTATTACTATAATTGAATGTGAATATTAATAATAATCTAAGAAAGCAGAAAAAATTGGCTAGTTGCATGAGGGGATCTGACAACTAAGTCAAGAATCCATAAACCAAACTCATAAAACAAATAAATAAAAAATATCTAATTTAAGCCCCTTATAATGATGTAAGCTCATATAATATTTTACTTATTACTGGGAAAGACAAAACCTGAGTCCCAAATTTTAACAAAATTGGTTTAGCCATTTCTGTAGATGGCATAAATATTCGAGTTTCAAATTCGAGCTGTCTTGAATGCACATATGATTTCATCATTAATGAAAGGGAAGAAGATACAATTTTGATTTTTCAGATCCACTACTATAGATGCATAACCATCTATTTTATCATCTAAAATAAACTTTAAAAAATTTTAAAACCTTAATTTGAAAACTAATAGCTTTTAATAAAATAAGTAACTGCAGCAAATATATATGAAATATATAATAGTGTAAAATAAATACATAAAATAAATTAAATGAAGTCTTTTTGATTTTCATGCATGGGAAAATGTCTTGAAACACTAAGAATTAAAAGCAAGAAATGTGAGTTGGTAAAGCTAGGTTTACACTATGTAGCAGAACTATATAGCAGAGCTACATGTAGCACAACTATATAGCTCTGCTACAAGTTCAAAAAGTGACACTGGAGATCTGCTATATAGCCCGACTATATAGCAAATTTAAGCCTATTTTCTCTGCTATATAGCAGAAAACGTGCTATCCAAAAGTTTGGATAGCACGTTTTCTGCTATATAGCAGAGAAAATAGGCTTAAATTTGCTATATAGTCGGGCTATATAGCAGATCTCCAGTGTCACTTTTTGAACTTGTAGCAGAGCTATATAGTTGTGCTACATGTAGCTCTGCTATATAGTTCTGCTACATAGTGTAAACCTAGCTTAAGCATAATAGAATACATAATCAAGAGCAAAATAGATTAACACAAACATCCAATAACTAAAAAATAAACAAATTCTAAAAAGCCACTCATCAAATTATTTCAATGAAATAATAATAAAGAAAATCACTTTTCAAATTTACCAACAGATGACAAGGAATGGCAAAAACCTAACTGGTTGGACTCCATCCTCTAAGAGTACACATTTCTTCAACTAAAACTAGCTGTGAAGAAAAACCTCTAATTAAATACAGATAGTATTTGATATTATCAATTAAACAAAGTTTTATGACAGATAAGATTATGGTCAAGAAGCTAGTAATTAAATAGGTATTGGTTTTAAAAATTTTAGTGATGAATATAATTATTTTACTATTTACTTAATTTTTCATTACAGATTTAATAAGGATTCAAAAGGATTTATCAGATTAGCCATGAAATAAACACTTTAAGATGTTTATTTTATGAAATTCATAAAAGTGCTCCTATATTTGTGAAACTACTGATTATGTTGAAGGAATTATGCTTGCATTTAATATTATATTGTTATTAATCATATTCAATTCTGTGAGATAAATTTATATTACATAAAACTGATATATTTTAAGGAAAATATATTCTAACTANCATCTAATATATATATATATATATAAAACACTAAATACCAACACTGAAAAAATGGAGACTCAGAACTAAATAAATCATCTGTAAATGTTAAATGAGTTGAAAACTCAAATTCATTTTGCCTCTTAAATACTTGTACTTGTTTCCTTTCCACATATTTAAGTGAAGGCATAACTACACAATAATTGAAAAAAATTTTTACTAACAAATGAAGTCATTGCTGCCAACATTTATTGATTCCTCAGAATAATATTTACGCTCAGCAATTGGTGATGTATTGGTTGCGTCGTCAATCATTTGTTTTCCAAGAGCCATTTTGCGCTGATACCAATATTACATCCTTAGATCTGTAAAAAATTTTAAAACCTTAATTTGAAAACTAATAGCTTTTAATAAAATAAGTAACTGCAGCAAATATATATGAAATATATAATAGTGTAAAATAAATACATAAAATAAATTAAATGAAGTCTTTTTGATTTTCATGCATGGGAAAATGTCTTGAAACACTAAGAATTAAAAGCAAGAAATGTGAGTTGGTAAAGCTAGGTTTACACTATGTAGCAGAACTATATAGCAGAGCTACATGTAGCACAACTATATAGCTCTGCTACAAGTTCAAAAAGTGACACTGGAGATCTGCTATATAGCCCGACTATATAGCAAATTTAAGCCTATTTTCTCTGCTATATAGCAGAAAAAATAGGCTTAAATTTGCTATATAGTCGGGCTATATAGCAGATCTCCAGTGTCACTTTTTGAACTTGTAGCAGAGCTATATAGTTGTGCTACATGTAGCTCTGCTATATAGTTCTGCTACATAGTGTAAACCTAGCTTTAG
>KZ806894.1:515242-535206 GCA_000696205.2 Oncopeltus fasciatus | reverse complement strand
TATATATATAAAACACTAAATACCAACACTGAAAAAATGGAGACTCAGAACTAAATAAATCATCTGTAAATGTTAAATGAGTTGAAAACTCAAATTCATTTTGCCTCTTAAATACTTGTACTTGTTTCCTTTCCACATATTTAAGTGAAGGCATAACTACACAATAATTGAAAAAAATTTTTACTAACAAATGAAGTCATTGCTGCCAACATTTATTGATTCCTCAGAATAATATTTACGCTCAGCAATTGGTGATGTATTGGTTGCGTCGTCAATCATTTGTTTTCCAAGAGCCATTTTGCGCTGATACCAATATTACATCCTTAGATCTGTAAAAAATTTTAAAAATTATTTTGAAAAAATTAAATAGAAATTTATTTTAATTCGTAAATCTAATGTGGTTCTTAACTAATATAATGACACAGTACTTAATGGCTCTTAATTTTCCCCCCCTATTAATTGACATAACAAACAAGAAAAAACAGCAAAATAATTAGCTACGCTAATAAATTATTATGGGAATATTTAAATTAAATGTAACCCAAGTGAATTTACCTGATAATATATTTTTCCCCGGGACAAACTTTTGGACAGTCTTAGATTTTATAAAATACATTTTATTAATTGAAGTGAAGTATACATATATACTATTTTACATCAGTGTTTAGCCTATGTTTCAAAACTTTTGTTCATTTTTTAATCTTGTTCCATACTTGGACACACACGAATCTTTACAAGTTAAATAATACATTGTCTTCTACTTAATTTATTTCAACAGATTCAAATAATATTTTATTACTCATACTGTTCTCCTTTCTTATGTGTTCTTATATATTATAAATTTGTTTGAACAAAAACCAGAGTTATTTTACATGGCTTTCACGAAAATTTATAATATAGAGGAAAATAATAAAATAATAGAATCTTAGGTTATTAAAAACAAAATAATTATGAAAGTCTACAAAAAAAAAAAAAAAATTAACAACCATATGATTGTACTTTTCAATATTTTCAAATTGTAATCTGAAATTGAAGTAATTATTTCTCAAAATATAATTATATTATTTATATGAACAATATAAGTATGGGAGGGAGTTTAGGAAAATACCAAAATATATAATATCTTTGCTGTTATTAAATTACGAAAAACTTTAAAATTAATTAAACTTAAGAGGATCAGATTACTCCAAACACTTCCCTGTGAAAGCGGGTGTTCACAGGGCAGTGTGTTTGGACGTATCCTTTTTATCCTTTATACTGCAGACATCCCCACTCATCCTAATACCCTCTTTGCAGATGACAAAGTGATCCTCTCCTCTCATCCTGATTCCAAAACCACTTCCAACATTTTACAAAACCACCTTGATGCAATTCAGCAATGGTGCAGCAAATGGGGAATTGAAATAAATGAGTCCAAATGCGTAAAGTTAAATTTAAAGCTAAGAAAATATACTATAATGTTACATACAATAACATCGCTATAACTCTCTCCGATTCTGTCCATTACCTTGGGTTCACGACTCACGACTAAACTGGAGTGAACATATTAAAATCAAGCGACAAGAATTCAACAGACGCAACAGACTCTTATACAGCCTTATAAATAAGGGCTCAAAGCTCACAATAGAAAACAAACTGATCATCTACAAGACCAATTTACAACCAATCTGAACCGACGATGCATAACTTTGGGGTGCCGCTAAGCCTTCCAATATGCAACAAATACAATCCTCTCAGCTCAAAATTCTCAGAATAATTGCTAACACTCCATATTATGTGTCCAACTCTACCCTTCATCGACGATTTTTCTACTTGGTCTCTCTCTGTCATCTCCCCCTCATCCTCCAACGATTTTACCTATTTACGAGTTAAGAAGGAAGAATGTGAAAGGCAACTTTTTACTCACAAAAGAGTAGAAAAAGGGTGAACTTTGCTGGATTTGATGCCTGAAGGGAAGGGTAGCCATTCTACCCTGGACGCAGAGGCTGAACTGTAAATCAGCCATTCAGAACTGCAGGTGTTCAGCCACCAGCTAGACTGGTAGATAGCTACAGGCTTCACTCCGCGCCATTTTCCCAGGAGCTGCTAGCGTCGTAAGGATGAGCTAGTCGGCCTCCCCTTCCCAAAATTCACTCGGCTTAGACTCTTTGTACTGCCACCTTGCCATTTTTTTTTTTTTTTTTTTTTTACTAAAATTAAGGACAATTAATGGTTGAAATCTAGTGAGGGAAGGGGGGGGGGGATATTTTGAAGGAAGACCAACATTTACAATCGAAATATCTCTACTTTATTTAAATTATAAAAATGTTTACAGAATATAATAGGTATTAAGTGTAATTTTATAATGTTAATTCTTTATTCGATTTTTACAATAAATTCTTATTAAGAAAGAGATATATTCTTATTAAGAATTTAACTAGAATGGCTACTTTTCCTTTCCTGCCGAAGATTAATAGTCGTGTTCTAATGCTATTGTTCTCTACGGTTTTCATATTAAATTGTGGTCATTTACTCTCATTTGTATTCAATTAATAAAATCTGTATAATGTACGCAGCTCCCGGACGTCCTAGAGTAAGCCAAAGGACCTCTTCTCTCCATTGCCAGAGAGACTCTCTCTGCTGGTAATGGCAAATTGCCCTTTTAGTAAACTCTTACGTCTTTAGCGCATTCAAGAGATATGCTTAGTCTGTGCAGTTATCTACGCATTGGGATAAATTGATTGCGTATTGCTGATATTGAATAAGGAGTCATATACCCCGACGAGGAATTAGCAGATGGCTTTTCAATTGTGGTGTTTTTGACCTTGTCAATGAGCTAGTTGTAATAATTTGATTGAAAATCAATGGTGATGATCGCACTCTACTGTGAGTAAAACTGATCTGACCTACTGCCGCAAATCTAATCAGTTTCTAACTTATAATTGTCACAATACAATAACAGTTTCATTTGAAAACACAATTAAAGAAGCTTATTTTTAGCGTTTGAAATATATACTTAAAAAAATGCTACTTAAGATTTTGGCAACTTTTTAGAGTGATAATAAGACAAACAAAGATTTTGTGAAGAATATCAATTCATGCAAAAGCTATAGAAATTCCTTAGCATCATAGTTATAAGAAAATTATAAAGCGTCCGTAGATTTTACTATGAATTAATTATTATAAATTAAATTAGTAGGGTGAAATGACCGCTTCCGGGCCACACAAATAGGAAAAATGGCGGACACTATGATTTCCCGCCAAAAATACTTACCTCTAAACTATTCTTTAAATCAAGATAGTCACGCTTAGGGTTTCAAACTAAACCTCTATGTCTACCTCATCACTGGTGACATCATACATCAGAGGAAAGAATTCATAACGGGTCCATTGGTATTTTAGCGACTTTCCTACCTTATCGCTGGAAAGTGGTCATAGAAACGACCTACCCCCCAAGGACCCTAGAGACTTAGGCGATTTTCTACCTCATCGCTAGTTTCATAGAATTCATGAAACATGACACACGTCTCAGCTTAAGGAAACATCCCGACCAGTCTTTTACGATCATCCAGAGAGCTCCTTTCGGGCTCTGTCAGCCTGATACTCGTCTCAGCATCTTGAAACACCCCAACCACCTTTAACGTTCATACAGAGAGCTCCTTTCACGTTCTGTCAGCCTGATACTCCGTCTCAGAATAAGAAGACTTCCCAACGAGTCTTTTAGATCTTACAGAGAGCTCCTTTCACGTTCTGTTAACCTGAACTTGTCTCAGCATCTTGAAACTCCCCAACCACCTTTTACGGTCATACAGAGAGCTCCTGTCACGTTCTGTCAGCCTGATACTCGTCTCAGCATCTTGAAACTTCCCAACCACACTTTTACGGTCATACAGAGAGCTCCTTTCACGTTCTGTCAGCCTGATACTCCGTCTCAGCATAAGGAGACTTCCCAACGAGTCTTTTAGATCTTACAGAGAGCTCCTTTCACGTTCTGTCAGCCTGATACTCGTCTCTGCATTTTGAAACTCGACTTGTCTTTTGCGATCATACAAAGAAAAAAAAAGAGCTTCTTTTACGAAGTTTTCGAGACGAGTATCATGCTGACAGAACGGGAACGTAGCTCTCTGCATGGTGAAAAAGAATGGTCGGGAAGTTTCAAGGAGACGAGTATCAGGCTGACGGAACGAGAAATGAACACACTGCAAATCGTATGAGACTCGTCGAGAAGTTGCCTTATTCCGAGACGAGTATGTAGCTAACAGAACGTGAAAGGTTCTCTCTGCTTGATCGTAAAAGTCTGGTCCTGAAGTTTTAAGGATCTGAGACAAGTATCAGGCTGACGGTACGGGAAAAGCGCTCTCTGGAAGGTGAAAAAGACTGGTTCAGAAGATTCAATGCGCCGAGACGCGTACGGGATAAGCGCCCCCCCCCCCCCCCACACAGGTAATGGTTGGGTTACTAGGTAGGAAATTGTCTGGAATTGAGTATTTAAAAATCCTTGTTAAGGTTGACTGGTCCCTAAAAGCAGGCTTTGATTCCCATGGTTATTACAAACAGGAGCAAGGGGCGCCGGGATAGCTCAGGGGATCTGTACGGGTCTCGCAATCCTGACACCGCGGGTTCAAATCCCGCCCAGGTCAATTTTTATTTATAATATAGAAGGTTGTCCTGAGCCATGGGTGTTTAAAATAGGGTGGCAACCTGTAGATAGCCCCTCCCTCCAATGACCCTTAGTGGTTGCAAGGGAGGCTAACACAGGAAAAAAAANTGTATATTTAATTTAATTTAAGAATAAATGACTAATATAAACATAAAGCTTGAGATGGCATGGATTCAATAAAAGGTAAGACCACTAAGGGGAAACACTCAAACATTGCTCAAAATGTTAATTAATTAACTTAATATCAGGCATAAGCCATAATAATTATTCATATTCCTAAATACCTTCCTTAGTAAGTATTTTTTTTAAATGTTGTGATACACAAATATTAGAAAAATAACATTTTTTGTCACATAATTAATATTAATTAATATGTTGAGGCTAACACAGGAAAAAAAAAAAAAAAAAAAAAAAACAGGAGCACGGAAAAAAAAAATACTATGTGCCAGTTTTGAACCTGGGTCCTTTGGCTCAGAAGTCTAGTGCTTTAACCAGTAGACTCTCGGGGAGATGAGGGGTCAAAGGTCAACTGATAAGCCTATAAGATGTTGGGGGATTAGCCCCCTCATAGGTGGGATACTAGGCAGAAAAATCTCTGGGGGCTGAGGGGTCAAATGTCAAAGAGGTCTAATATAGGTACATAATAACAGAATATTGGGGATTACCTCCATGGGGATTGAGATTAATTTAAATAAAATATAATAAGGGTCAAAGAACATTGAATCAATCAGTCCTGGATGGGGTGCTTTACGACCTCCTGTATGTTCCTAGAAAATTCTTTTTAAAAACCTTTGGAGCCTGGGGTCAAATCCAAATTATTAAATTGATAATAATTATCACTTACATCAGTAAATGAATTATAAAGTTATCATTCATAATTAGTAAGCTTGCAATAACAACTATTTAATCATTAACATTACAAATTAACAAATTGCATAAAAATATCTTAATTTCATTGGTTAAAACATTCAAACTTTATTAAAATTAAACGAAATAAAACAATTAGTTAAAACAGATAAAATAAAACCATCAACAAATGTTTTAAAATTTATAGTATGACTAATTTATACAATAAAGCCCAATATGACTACTACAAAACTTCTTTAAGTTTAGAGTATATGCAGTATAATAGTAATAAATATGTCTGCGCTCTGAATATTTTTAATAAAGTACATAGATCAAGGCGAATGTAATTAACTAAGAATATATATAATCACTTCGCCCTGATGATCAAATTGGACGTGTAACGTGTAAAGTGATATAGATCCTCCATCTCATTTTTGCCGGCTGGTTTTCTCAGCTTTGATGGTATAATTAGTATATTCCCTGATATTTCTCGTTGGCAGTCCTCATCTGAAATTCTTGTAACTGAGGGGAATATCGTGAGTTTCGAGACGCAAACTCCTCACCAGGGCTATAGTTAAGATAGATTATTTGAATTCTTTACAGCTGCAAAGACATGAATAATGCCACAAAAATAAAAACAAATTTTTTTTTTTGTTTGTACACAAAGTCCGTGTGCTATGGTGGTGTGAGTGTAATTGGTACATCACCTATAGCGACCCTTTTACCCGTAGGTATGTGCGGGTTATGGTAAGAATATATCTGCGGACGTTGTGATCCGAGGAGCTTTACCTGAGGCATAACCAGCGTTTATATGATGTCTATAACCAAAAATAAAAACATAAGGCTTGGCTTTTATAAACCGTCAGTCCGAGTATACCGTGACAACAGCTTTAATGCAGATAAGTATTATCTTAGTGTGTTACTGTATAAACAAACCAGAAATAATAATGTTATTTCTCTCCCCTGTTTTTCAAGAAGCTTTCGGGGTGCCAGAATAGCTCAAGAATAGGATGGCAACCTGTAGATAGCCCCTCCTTTTATGGGCCTAATATTGATTGAAAGGTAGGCTAACACACATTAAATTAATAAAAAAAAAGCATAGGATATAGTCAAATTTAAAATGACTTTCATAAGTACTATTATAATCCATTTTTGTGTTAAAACAACTATGACCTAAGCTTGTAGTTCGGAAAATTTTAAATATGCAAACGTCAGATCCTGCTTATGGGATGCACCTTGACGGCGTTTTGGGTATGCAATTTTTCAAGACAGCTGCGTTAATTTGTTAGCGTACTCCAGGGGTCTGTTTCAAGAATTAAAATGCAGTAACAGGAAAATCAGTTTGACAGCGACCTTCCCACTGCTTACAGGTATTCTGATATCACCAGTCCCACTTATCATCACAGGTGACAATCTTTTGGTAAAATTTCATATCAGAAGATTTTTTCAATAAATTTCCACAAATTTCTGACCTCTTAACTGATTGCTGGGTAGTAAGGGACAGGCCTACTGCTCTTTTTCACCTTCCCCATGGAGAGTAGATGATGTCTAACAGTATCTTTTGATACACCACACTCCCTTCCAAGTTCATGTGTACTTGAGTAAGGATTTGACTCAACAGCTTCCTGCAGAACCTCAACAATATCCATTAATAGTAGCAGAAGAGACCTTCTTCCTTTCCAACGTCGTATCTAATCATCTTCCGCTAAATATTTTAAATTAACGCCGCGCGTTGGACTGGCTAAGGACACTTGAAATTTTTTTTTCAGTAATGCCTTAAATTATGAAAATTTTGTAGGGCACTGCCAGGTTTCTTCTTTCAAACAAATAACTAATTTGATGCATTTTTTAAGAAGTCGAATGGGATTCAACAAGCTTAGAGAATGCCCTTAAGGGATTGTGAAGTATTGCTAAGTATTAAATATGATTAAGAGATTTACAGTCCTTTAAAATCTTGAATTTGTTCAAACGGTCGTTTTTATACACCCCTTTATTAACATAATGAACGCAATATAAAACTTGTGTACTGTAGTAAAGTTATTTAATTCAAGAATTGAAAAAAAAAAAAAAAAAAAAAGCAAAGTTTGCTATTATTTTCTAGACTNAAAAAAAAAAAAAGAAGAAGCTAACTGCTTTTTGAGGATGGGTCTGTTCGTATTAAAAGTGCTCAATTTTTAAAAATAAACTACAGCATTTCTTGTATAAGCTGTTAGTAAGGAGTTTCTCTTCCCTCATCACTGACGAAGGGCGAGAAATCTCCTCGAAAATTTTACTCTTTATAATTATTTCTTTTTGTATATATATGGTATTGTTTCACAACTGTTACTTTTCTTTTTCTTTTTAGGTTTTATTCTGTCACCTAGTTGTTTCTGTTAATCTTAATCTGCAGATTGCAAAGGTTAAGAAAATTTCTTTCAATATTCCTTTTCTTCTTATTTATTTCTATCTTTCTCTCTATCTGACTCCTAAAATTTGCGTAATTGTCATTTTCACTTCTATAACATTCTTTTTTAAACTCATAACTTGCGACAACCTTACATTTTCTATATTCAACTGTTTTCTTTTACCTCAACTTGGCAGATATCTATCTACCAGATATGGTTTGTTATTTTACACTAATTAAATTCTGAATTTAAAATAAAACTAAGAAAATACATTACACCTTGAAAACTGAAATTTACCGAAGAAATTCGCCGAGAAGAATGAGGGAAAGAAGATGAGGAAAGCAGATGTGGTGTGAACTGTTTGGGAAGGCCAAATACTTTGACTCCTCAATTTTCTCAATAGAAGGCAGATGTTAATTGGGGCTGTTTGTAAGGCTATTAACAAATTTGTAAGGAGCTGTTCAAGGAAAGAGTGTCGGACTCCACTTAAGAGGGACCATGTTGTTTATTGTAACCGCTGATGCCAGGGAAAAAAAATATAGTGTACGGATCGCTTACATAACTCTTATTTCCCTAGAAAAATTGCCTTGATTAAGATTATCGAAGTGTATTAATTATTAGAAAACGAGCCTAATCAAGCAAAAAGACAGCCCATCACACAGGAGGTACTTAAACTTTTTTTTTGTTTGAAAAGGTTGAAAGATTTTTGATATTTCAGATATTTTAATTTATATGTATAAGACATAATAGATTGAAACATCTGAAATATGAAAAATTATATATAATTTCTGGTGTTTTAATTTAAGAGTGTATATTTAATTTAATTTAAGAATAAATGACTAATATAAACATAAAGCTTGAGATGGCATGGATTCAATAAAAGGTAAGACCACTAAGGGGAAACACTCAAACATTGCTCAAAATGTTAATTAATTAACTTAATATCAGGCATAAGCCATAATAATTATTCATATTCCTAAATACCTTCCTTAGTAAGTATTTTTTTTAAATGTTGTGATACACAAATATTAGAAAAATAACATTTTTTGTCACATAATTAATATTAATTAATATGTTAATAAGTTCTATAAATATTTTTCTAACACTAATAATAAGGAAGATATTAGGTTTATAAATTTCGTACATTTTTTCGAACCTCTAACAATAACCAAGTTTTACAGATTTTTCAGTTTGTTTCTTCTCTGAACCCCCCTTAACAGATCTCAGGCATTAACGAGCTAATTCAACGGTAAATAAAAAAGAAGAAGTTTAAATACTTATTTGGATTCTTTATTTTAAAAATTGCAGATGCTAGGGCGCATAGAGACATATTCGTTAATTATGTACGAATTATATTTGTAGAGTGAGTTTGGTAAAGATTTTATGTTAAGATGTTATAAGCTCCAGGTCAATAATAATAATTAATAAGTTAATTTATTACAAAAAATAAATACACCTACTGATTACAGGTAAAAATCGAACCTGTTGCCCTTACTAACTAATAAATAAATATATAGAAAAGATAAAACGCTTACAGCTAGTTAACAATAATATAGAAATAAATTAAATGTGCATATTTACAAAGTGGTCTCAAAACAACTTGCTAAATTGTCTGCACATACTAATTACTGTCAACGATCATTTCATTATTACCCGCACTGCAGAGGCTACAACCAACAGGAATCTGACATTGACTCGAGCCGCTTTTGAATGGCCTAGGCAGGTCTAGATGAATCCAAGAGCTGTTTCTTGGTAAATATGATTTCCTCTTCTAAGTGAGAAAGCAGGTGGCCACCCTCAATCGGCAGGTGTGTTTCCCGTCTCCTTTCATTACCTGTTTCCTCAGTCTTTAACAATTGTGTTTCATTTTTGTCGAACCTCTAACAATAGCGCTGTTTTACAGATTTACAGCATGGTACCAGCATAAACTTGATTTTATTAATCTGATAATAGAACTAATCTGAAATCGTTTAAAAATTAATCTAAGAAATGTCTTATATGCCATATCTTATATGCCCTATTTGACACATTCTTAACAGCATCAATAAAACATTTAATTTTATTCCCCCGTCAAAAATGACATTCATTAATTTAAATGCACTGTGGTCCGTAAGATAAGAGTTACAATTATATTGTCTATTTCGATGGATATAGAATAATGATTCCATTTTATTATTTACCTGTTCCCATTTAATTTCTAATGCTTATTACAGAAGCCCATTGTCATCAATGTTCATTGTACATGTTAACCGGCTATTATATATACAAATTAACTGTAGTTTTTCTTCACTTTCTTTTTTTTTTTTTACGCTAGAAATTTCATGGTCTTCTTTGTCATTTGTGCAACGAAAAATATTAAAGAACATAATAGGTGTAAAATGTAATTTCAATACTAATAATGAGTTTTTAACCGTAGATATTATTATTAGATGTATTTTGTTGGGGTTCGGCCAAGGTAGATCCAAAAAAATACAATTTAATAAATGCATACTTTTTAATTATCTGCTGATACATTGTAATCCATCTTCAGGGCTATCATGAAGGCGAGAGGGTACGTCGTGTCACCCTGATCTTAATTTCTCTACGCTTGTGTTCCATATTTTTTTTTACTCAAACCTTGAGTTGCTTCTTAGGGAAGAGATATACGAATGTAAATGTAAATGTGGCTAGCTTCACCTACTCTTCCCTCCCAACCAGTCTAGAGGCAACCTCAGTCACATTTGTTACCTTTTACAATCATTTCCCTATCCAATGAGATCAAATAAGTCATTTGCTCTTAGTAATATTTAAGAAATTCGCTATTTAAGGAAGAGATTTACGAATGAAACTAGAAAGGCTGAGCGCTGTCGCCACTCTTCCTTCCCGGCAGTCTAGAATAAAGCTTAGTCGTCTTAACTTTAATTTACTTATATTTATATTCGTCCGTAATGAAACAGAATAAATCTGCTTAGATTACACGGCTCCTGCGTGACGGAATTTTCTTTTTTTCTTTCATTGTCTTAATTTATTTAATGGCCCAACTTTGTTGAATATATTTTAATTGTATTGACATTTGAAAGAAAGAAAGAAAATGAACTTCATTCTGGGACTAACAGAGTATCCTTGAATAACATTGAGTGAGTTTTACAAAAGGCCTTTTCTGGCTCAAAAAATATACATTAATATAAATGAATAAAACAAATAAAAAGTATTTATAAAAATAAGTAGTGTGAATAAAATAAATACTTGAACAAAAATAACATTTCCCCAAGGCTGACTTAGTAAGTTAATAATCCATAACAGTATGATTGGGGAAAGAAAAATAAAAATAAAGAGAAAAAGAAAAAAATGGAGACATTGAATCATCCATGTATCTAATTTTTGATTGCTGGAAATGAATTATTACACCGCAGTTATATCCTGCGGATTAGGATATTTAAAGAAATCCTGTTGGTGGAAAACACAAAATTATTAAGAATATCATTATTATTATTATTATTATTATTACTTATTAGTCCTAAGAGTAATTTGTCTTCGGGAAGGGTAGATCATTGGGGATGAAAAACGAAAAGTTGACAATTCAAGACTGGATATAAGTGTATCGCTATAGTCGTTTTCCCCCGATTTCCCTGATCACAACATGATAAATTTCACAATTTCACTTTCCCCACGTGGGCACAGGAGACAGGCTGGAATAACACAGGGAGAGAGTGAAAAAATCCTCAGGAAAGTAAGCTGGTAGACCTAGGCTTAGATGGACTGACGTACAAAACCTGCTAGGGATCAGGATCAGGAAAGCGGAGGCAGTGAATCCAGTCAAATGTCGACTGCCCAGGAAGCCATGGCCCACTCAGGTACAGGTAACTGTCATAAGTTGTGTAAAGTAACAACAAAATGTCTGCTTAGTATAAAAACTCTTGGCAATAATAATAACATTATAACGACAATAATCTTGAGAATTATTTATTTATAAATTAATTGAAATGTTAAAGTAAGACATTATAAATGGAATGCCATAAAATATTTGCTCGTAAAAAACAATCCTGAATTTTTAAATTATTCCATCTAGAATCAATGGATCAATGGAGTGAAACCGCCAAAAATATATGACAACATGATAACTTCCAATTTTATTTTTTTATTTCATTTTTTTTTATATTGTGTGTGTGTGTGTGTGTGTGTCATAAAAAGAAGTTTTATAATCTGGAAGCCACTGGTCTTTACTGCTTCTTTTAAAGCTGATCATGACCTGAAAAATAACGAGTTATTCTTGAATTTTATGCCGACATTAAGTGTCCCTCAATGTGAATGCCGTATACGGACCTCCGATTTACCCTCGGCGAATGCAAGAATCCATATCTCCCCGGCGAGAGATGATCTACTGTTCGCCGTTTAGTGAATGTCTCTGTGACGCCAACACCATCTCCTCTCTACTGCACTGTCTGTCTGAGTGGAGTCTTAATTAAAATTTATTTATTTGAAATACATAACGTCATATGTTCACGTAGGCTTCGACGGTCGTCAGAAGTATTTACCATTTCATCTTCCGGGTTGGACCATGTCAAATTGGTGTTATTTGCCGAGCTTTCGCACATCATGTGATGGCTTATTCAGGGCTGAAAAGAGAATGAGAGTTGTAAAAGAGATATACTCTCTTTTACAACTCTCATTCTCTTTTCAGCCCTGAAGAAACGGTAAATAACGTCATATGTTCACATAGCTGACGTATAGCGAAAGAGATATTACATCTGCACTTCTCTTTTATCTCACCGCTGCACACGCACTGACACATGCACTTATATTTGTGTCGTGGCAAAGAACTTATATTTGAACTTTGAGATTGACCGATTTAAGCCGTTGATGAACGCACCCAACGCTTTGAAAAAAGAAGCTTATTTCCGTTTAGATTCGATTAAGTGTTGGATCCATTTGTTCGCAAAATCCATTTGATTCGATGAAACTTCATTTCTATTGTTTTTCCTTTATATCCTGAGTACAGTATTTCACTTAAGGTAGTGAAACGTCACTCATGTATTGAGAGACCATTACTCAGGTTATTGCAATTTTAAAAGTAAAAAAACTCGATTCCCGAGTCTATTGAAAACTTTTTTTTTTAAATTTATTTTTCGAAGAAGGCTTTTCTATTGTGTTCCTTGTTTGTGGACTGAAGAGGAAAATTTTTTTTTTTTTCCTTCCTCTTCTCTAGAGCAATAATAATATTTATATTGGTTTTCGTTGTGGCTATTTTTCGTTTGATGGGTTCGGCGTTCCGTGAAGGAGTTTTAATTACCTCACTTCATTGCCATGCAAAACCCTGCTTCCTCGTCAACAGAAACAGCTATTGTTGACGTAACAGCCTCAACTCTCCTCACAAAAGGACCTTATTACCTGCCATTTCTGCGAGGACTGAGTGTGTCTGAAACGTGTGGGATTCAAAGATTAAAATACGTATCGGGCAAGAAAAGCGATGTGAAAGACAATTCACACAATTTCGACTAGTAAAAAATAAGTTTTATAAATTTTTTTTTTTTGTGGTATTTAATCCCACGTAAATTTTACTAATTTTTAGTGCAAGGGAACAGAATACAAAATCTAACTGTCCCAGCCAGGACTCGAACCTGGATCTCCTGCTATCAGGGCCGGTGATTTTACCAATTATCCTACCGAGACAAGTCTGATAAGTTATTCAATTCCTCGCACTAGTGTCGAGAGTCTAACCGACGAATATATCGTCTTATGCTCGGAGTAGCTGACATTGTCAAGCTGTTTAAATGACTGTCGTTATTCACTTTTTTTAAATTTAAATTTTATAAATATTATTTTTTGTGGTATTTAAATCTACCTAAATTTTACTAATTTTTAGTGCAAGGAATAAAAAATCTCCGGATGGCAGGAGATCCAGGTTCGAGCCCTGAGTTAGATTTTTTATTCTGTTCCCTTGCACTAAAAATTAGTAAAAAAAAAAGCTTTATTCTGGGACTTGAGACTTCATGAATATCATTCTTCTCCTTCTACCTCCTCTGCCATTTCTAGCGTGGAGGAAAAGTTATTTCTTCATGGGTTAAATAATAAATAAAAAGACAGATCTTATATCGCACAAAATCGGGATTGGAAATGAAGGATTCTGCTGGCGAGTCAGGTTATGCAACTAATCAGCTGAACTTGCCATTTCCGCTTGACTAATTCTGTAACAGTTCGCCTTATTGACGAGTATTGACTTTGTAATCAATTTTCGCTTTTGCGCTAGAAGCAACAATATATGGCGCACAAATCATGCATGCGCTCTTTGCTTTGCAGAAATAAGATTCATATAAAAACATATCTTCAAAAGTTTTAAAGTATTGTTTAGGACGATATTTTCTAAAATTATCAAACTTATAGTAGTGGGGTAACCGAATAAGTAGACCATTTTATGTGCACGTGACAATTTTAATTTGTTCATAGATTTATGGTACATTAGCCCAAGACATGTGACTGAAAAAGGACTTCTAGCGAAAACATTTATTTTTCCTAGTTACGGACAAGCAAATTATGGTATTTTACAAATGCAAAATTTTAGGTTAATTGATTGCCAAATATCATTTCTTGAAAACAATTCTGTGGAGTATCACTCTATTAGAAATATGGTTTCGTAAAAGTTTTAGGTTCGATAACTCAAAATCTAACAAGTATTTTATAATTATGATTCACTCAAAATTGATGCACCTAATCATCTGTATGCATCGAAGCTGATCAATTTTATTAAGGAAGAATAATGACCTTGCGTTTCAGTCATTCAATATGTCGCTGAAAAATGTAAAAAAAAAAGGAATTCTGTAATTTCAAACCACCGATAGGATCATTGACAGGCTACAGAAAATGGCGATGCCGATGACTTGGTCCTCGTTACTCAATCAACAGGATCTCTAATAAGCGAATTTCTACATCGCTCGAAGCAGAAACGGCCCTTGGAGTAGTAGCTGTACTTTTAGGACAGGCGAAGAAGGGCTTATTTTTCATTAATAATGTTTGCTACTTCCCTAAATTATTACGAAAAATTTACCGAAAAAACTAATGATTTTTCAAATAATATAAACAAAAACTTAAAACTTAAAAAAAAAAAAACGTAAAGTATTTTTACTTAGTTTAAGACAAGTTTTCGTATGAGGACAGAGAGTGCTGAACTCTCACTGAGTTTATGCTAAAGATTATCCACGAAATCAGTCAAACTTCTTTGAAGTCATATCCTAGAAAAATGAGTTTCTTTTCGACTACAAAACAATAAAAATTCTTTGATCAGGAGCAGCGTGAAATAAGCGGATTTCAAAATGATTGTTAAAACTGAACATAAGTAAGAGTGAATAACTCATTTAATTTAACAAAAACTATAATTAGGGAGATATATGTATCGCATAGATGACTCCAAGCTTACTGGAAGATAACGTACAACGCTTCCAGTTATATTCTTACATATCTGCCTTTATAATATTTTTAAGGAACTTAAGGTTTAAATGATTACAATTTCAATTATTGACGAAGTAATTTAACGGCTCGCTACTGCGGAAGCTCTAATGCAGACTATCTTTAAATACAATAAACACTTTTGAATATTGGGCCATATTTTAAGGTTTTTTATATGGAATTTTTTCAGGATTCGAAATCATTTTATAACTTTTTGCCATAGTAGTAGAATAGCTTGATTTTAAATTTTTAAAGGATTTAATGGAGATTTATAATTTTTCTATAAAAATTATATNCTATAAAAATTATATTTTTAAATATATTTTAGATTTACATTTTTTCCATGTTTTATTTTAAAATATGAAGTGATATTTGAAGGCGCTGATGTCAAAGAATGATTCAGCAAAGAAAAAATCCCCAAAACTATGCGTTATTGGTTTGACTAGAGAAAATAACGCATAAAATCATTCATTTATCCATAATATTCAACAATAAAAACATAAATATTTTCAGGACTATATCTTGATCAAAAATCATCAGTTTTTTTTTTTTTTTTTTTACCATTCCTTAGATCTGTATTACCAAATGTCATCAATTAAGTTCTAATTTTCACACTCGATATTTAATCATTGAATAATAGTTATACCATAATAATCAACAACCTCTTGTTAGCTGAACAGCCCATTATTTAAAAAAAAATATTAATGCTGATAACTAGACATACAGCCAACAAGTGCAATTAAATATTCTCTCCGCAATTACAGAGAGAACACCGCTCACTACTTTACATAAATTTTGAAAAAAATTTAGTATCCAGTAATTCCCCTTAACATTTTCTCATCCATTTAATCTGGATGGGGCGAGAGCTCATTTCTAAACATAATGGTGCTCGGATGATGTCTTTACAGATTCGTGCATGTTTCATGTAGGAACCGGCTGATGGGTCTTTCGTCCAATCCTTTTGTGCAACAAACGAGAAAGACAACTATGTAAATATCAATGTCTATCGTCGAGTGAAACCTTTGTCAAAATAATAATCAAAGAGAAAATGCTTTCAAAAATGTACCGTGATATTATTCTTAGAACTCCGCCTTCGTGGCAGTGGTACTTAGTGACTTGACCCGCGGCCTGTCCCAAGCCAGGATCAAAGACGATGGATCGAGGAGTAACACTTCGTTAGAAAACCTGGGTCCAGCTGAGACCCTACCAGAGGGTTACTTTATTTTTTATTTACTTATTTATTTGGTGATACATTCTTTAAGTAAGTTTACATTTTGTAATTGCTCACAAAGTAGAGGGTTTCTAGGCCACCAGTGTGTCCGAGCCCTGTGAGGAGGCAACCATTGTAATCAGCACGAAGGAAGACAGGCTGACAACTTGTCTACCCGAAATGAAATTCTTCAGGAAACCGAAAAAGAATTGCGAAGAATGGTAAATTTTTACTTCGGCCCCACGCCCCGGCAATGGTGGCTACAGGGCATCAGCCAAGTAAATCGTATGTTTCCCAAGCAAGCTTGAATTATGCCTTTTAAAATGATAAGTGCTTCTCAAATTGCATATTATAAAGCTGAAACATATTAACCCCAAAATACCTATAATTTTATATCATATTATAATAAACATTAAATATTAATACACAATATTTGTACAACAATGATTAAAAATGCGTAAATGACTGTATGAAATAAAATCTACTGAAGTTTAAAAAAAAATTAATTCAGTTTTTAAAGAAATAATTAAATTAAAACATTTTTTTGAAGTGTATTCTGTCTTTTTATGCGAAATAAATATGTAAATTGGCTGATAAGTGGTGGAAGTCTTCCAAGAGAAGGAAAAACAAATAATTTGTTCGTTAGAGATTAATGTCAATATTCCACAATTTTATTAATGAAATATGGACATTATTGTCCACATTTCATAATTTAATATGTCTTTAAATTCATAATATCCAAGTCAATTAACAACATCAATAAATAAGTATAGTGAAATTATAATTTACTGAATGAATGGATAAATATTTAACTCCAATGAATTCCATTTTAAATAACAAGTATGGTCATCGATTTTATTTTGTATGCGAAAAAAATCCTAGGCAGGACCAAACCGTTTTCAGTAGACGTGCCCTATTTTCAAGATGAATGCTGAAGTATTTATAAATGCGGCGATTTCCAAATATAGAAGGCTATTACCGAGTTTAAGTTTTTTCAACCTGTCCTCAATCATATCCATATTGATTCTAAATGGGCTATAGTCGTGTATTCTAGACTTTTCAGTCCGAAAATAAAAATTATTGATATTTGTAGAAGATACATTTTCCCCGTTGGGTTTCTTATCCTGATCAATCTCAAGCAAAATGAGATTTGTAAATGGCCTATTGGTAAAATCACGTTGATGTAAATAAGCATTCTTTTTTATTTATGATTTTTAAATAATTTTTAAAAGACAATAAACCCAACAGGGGGTCATTCATGTCAAGAATTTTAGGTAAAATATATTAAAAAAGAAGCAAAACAAAAGAAAAGAAACTTCATTTTGAGTTTAAAGAACCCCTTTAAATTAACGAGCAATCAACATAAAAAAATATTAAAAAAAACTACAAACGTGTTTAAATTGAAACTGAAAAAAGAAAGCAAAAAATATGGAAAGAGAAAGTGTTATTATTCATTTAACAATAAAATCTAGAAAAAAATTATTATAACCTGCCTTGGCCTTAATGAATATATTTTATATTGATTGATGCGATCGCGTAAATAATTATAAAATAATTAAACAACACTAAAATGGCATTATAAGCAGTTTATATAATAATAATGAAGCTGTATCCTCGATTATGAGAAATTAGCTAAGCTTAACGTCCCCTTCGGGATATGAATAGAGAGAGGGGATAAGATTGACGTACATTGAGGGGTATGGATATCCAAAAGGAGGAGTCACTGACGATAAAGGAGTGGTCGAAGGATGAGGTATTTCGTGTCGGGGGATAGAGATTTTTGAGGGACGTGATCGGGTACGGAAGATTTAAATTGAAGAAGAAAGGTAGAGATAGACATAGAACTCAGATAAGGAGTGAGTGGACATGGGCCTGATAAAGTAAGCAAGAAAATACTGACGCCAGAAGAGCTAGCTTGAACAAGCATCGTGGTGAAATATAATTGCGTCCGTGGGAATATCGTGGACATGTGTAAGAGGACTCTTCATAAGCCTCCTACGACCACCCTTAAGACGATTCCCGCGTGAGTCCCCTGAGGGTATATATATATATATATATATATATATGTGTGTGTGTGTGTGTGTGTATACAGAGAGAGAGAGAGAGAGAGAGAGAGAGAGAGTGAGAGAGAGAGAGAGAGAGAGAGAGAGAGAGAGAGAGAGAGAGAGAGACNAGAGAGAGAGAGAGAGAGAGAGAGAGAGAGAGAGAGAGAGAGAGAGAGAGAAAGAGTGATAAAGAGAGAGAACGTCCTTAGGTGTTGCCGTGGATGGAACAGTAGTGTTAAGTCAGAGTGTAATCAAATAAACCTTAAATATCTAAGACTTTATTAATTTGTTTTATTAAGTATACTTATATCTACAGAATTTGTTTATTTGTATTGTTACTTAGATTTAGAATTTGTTCAATTTTTTTGTTGCTTTTGCTTCTTTTCTTTTTTTTAATGATATGTAATGATAATATGTAAATTATTATTTTGTTTTGGATGTGCATCGGTGGATATGCTGAAGGCCTCTGCAAGAGCTGACTCCAAGCAAATCTGAATACGGATACAAGACTCTCCGCCAACTAGGAGTGAAGATGACCGTGGGTAACTGGCTCTTACCGACCTTCCAGGACACGTCACCTGGAGAATTCCTGATCGGGGTCTTCAGGACGCCTGCTGGAACAGAGAAGACCTGAGAGGCCGTCCACATAACCTGGATAAGTCGGCATTCCTGCCAAGGAGGAGGACAAATATAACTTGTCCAACTTTTCGTGCTGGCATTACATTTCTTTGGAATCTGAAATGAATGACCAGGGGTGGCATTCACTCTTTACTACAAACTTATTATCTTTTAAGGATCCGTACTCCTTAAATCGGACTTCAGGAATCATAAGATTCTATAATGTAATGAAGGACACAATATATTTTAGAAAATGATATATTAAACGAATTTAGTGGATAAATAATATCTAATTTATTGAGGAAATATTCATTCGGGATGCTGTGCAATGTGAATACATACTCCCCGAAAACTAATGGACAACGATATAATCGTTTCAAAAACGATTTGCTCTCCGGAGCAGGAGATGCAGGTTTGAGTCCTGGCTGGTACAAAAAGACTTTTTGTTCTATTCCCTCGCATTAATTGTTTGAAATTTACGTGAGATAATACAACACAACTAAATTAATATTTATTAGAAAAAACTTATTTTGATTTTGAACAAAGTCAGACCAATAGATTGAGATTCGATATACGTCATGTGCTAGAACAAAAGTTTTATTCAATGAAAAAGGCACAATATTTAGTTTAGATGAATGAATCTGAACAATATATATTTAATAATAAAACAAACATTTTGTGACTTACTTAGAAAAATTGAACAATAAGGAATGTGGATTACCTGAACTTTAAATTTAATTATTGTAATTTCATTCATTTGATCATATTTTAAATTTATTTATATAATTAGCTAAAAACAATGA
>KZ806894.1:491624-509361 GCA_000696205.2 Oncopeltus fasciatus | reverse complement strand
TATATTTTTAATTTATATGCTTATAAGTGTTCTTGCGTTTAAAAACCGTTGAATGAATTTATTATTAGCTGAAGTCCTCTGAGTGGAAGGGGGTTTAGGCAGGACTCAAATCCATTACTAGACTCTCATCTGAAAGATTCCTGGGCTCTGAAGATGAGAGATTGAGTCTCGAAAGCGCTCAGCTTTGATAAATATATATCATTATCACCGAGCGAGGTTTAACAGTTTTTCATCCCTTTTAAAAGAATGCTAAAATGACTGTACAAAGTCCATAAGGAAATCAAGCTATTCACGCTAGTAAAGACACGTTTTAAAAAAATTTCTATAAATCTTCACCTATCCTAATTTAGAGAAACTAAAAAAATGGATTCGGTATTTAAGCATCTTAAATTCCATTGTAAACTGTAAGATGAGTTATGGCTGAAATCGGTCAGAGAAGAGGCTAGGGTTTAGAGAGAGACCAAAATTTAAAACCTCATTATCTTCATTGTTATTTTTAGTGATAAGAAAAATAAATGATTAAGCACAATCATAAAATTTAATTTTATAACTTAAAAAAACACCTAAAAACCTAAAATATTAACGAAATTATTTAAGATTTTATTCATAGAGGACAAATATATGTCCCACTTCATTGAGATCTGCCCCATTTCAAAGGAATTCAAACTGATATGTTTGGATAGTACGTAATTATTAAAAGCAGAAAAGAATATCTCAGTTCCAGGCCTATCTAGACAGGCACCATTTTGCTATGATACAAAAAGTCCCTATACTCTGAAATAACAGTTATAGAAGAATTTAGTTATTAGAATAAAATATTTTAAAAAAATCAAATATTTATTATAATAACTAGCGTAAAGTAACTCTGTAAATAGATAAGAGAATATGCAATTAAAATTTTTTACTTCTTAATCATTGTTTGTTTTATTAACGTTTTAAAAATTGTTCTATGAAGAGAGATTGTCGGGAATTCAGTCATGATAGTTAAACAATTAAAACCAAATTTGTAACGTTTTTGCCAAAACGTTGGCTAAAATAAAAACTTTTTTTGGTTACAAATTAGTTTTTAATTGTTTAACTGCCATTTCCGAATTCCCGACAATCCTCACCTGATAGAACTTGACAGTCAACAATTCATACCATATTAAAAATTATTCATTTTGAACCAATAAAAGTATTATTATTGCTATTATATGTTATTATTATTATCATATATATATATATATTGCTGAAACAGTAATAGTGTAATACTCGCTGTTGCTGTGAAGGGTTCGGCGGAGACTGAGCAGGGGTATTGAAGGACAAGGGCACCTCCCTGACACTCAAGGCCGAGTCAGGGATCAGTTGCCAGCCCAAGTCTTCCTCCCACCTCCCTCATTATTTTCTGGGATCTCATCTTATTTTTACACTTTAATAAGCCAAGAAAAATTTACAAAAGTTCCTCATGCGAAAGAAAAAAAGAAAAAAAAAGAGTATACAATAAATGCAAGGGAATAGAATACAAAAAATTTTACTACCTCAGCCGGGACTCGAACCCGGATCTCCTGCTTTCCGTGCAAGTATGCTGGTCATTACACCACTGAGACTAGTCAGTGGCTAATCGACCGAAGCTAGTCGAGTCCCGGCTGAGATAGTAAGATTTTTTTATTCTATTCCCTTAAATTTATTGTATAAAATTAAAGTGGGATAAAATACCACACTTAATATCAGTATTTAAAAAAAAAAAAAAAAAGTATTTTTAATAAGCTAATGAAAATCTTCATTTATTTGTTGTTGTGGAATATTCAAGGCCTAGTAGAAGGCTAGTTGAAATAGTTGTTTTACTACAGTTATTTTATTAAATTAAATTACACATAGCTATCACCAAAGTCAGCTGTTTTCAGTGTGTGGTTGTGTTTAAAGAGCAAACTCGAGTTGGGAATTAAAACCGAGTAACGAAAACCCAATTTTTGTAGTTTTTTTGTTGGAGTTCGGTCAAGGTAGATTCAAAAAATGCAAATTTAAAAAATTTGTATTTTTTAAATTATCTGCCAACGTTTCGGCTTACATTTTAAGGCATCTTCAGGGCTATCATGAAGGCGAGAGGAGACGTCGTGTCACCAAGTTCCAATTTTCATGATAAATTTTAGTAGGTTTTATATAAATACGTTTAATATTATTTCTGGTACACTTCTGTTACATTTTCTAAATAAATAAAACGTATATTTACGAGAAGAAATAAGCAGTTATAATCTTTAAACATTTTCTTTGAAATTTCAGAATTATAAAGAGCATGAACTCGTGAGATGCAACAATTTTCCTTCATCTGTACCCAGTGATGGCGTGTCGCTTTTGTGATGATTCTCAGCTTCAAGCGTGGTCTTTTACTGTCTACAGTCAATCTAAAGCTTCATGTTTTTTGTTCTGGAATATCCCCTGGAACTTCCACTGTGGCTCCCACGCACATGACATTGTATTTACACAGCATTAATACTTAATACACAGCATTAATACAAGTATTAGCTTTCCCAAACAGATCATTAATACGGTGAAACCCACTGTGTGTGTGTGTTTTTTTTTTGTTTTTTTTAATGGCGTGTCAACCTTTGGTCATTACGCCAGGGAAGGCAATTATCAGAAGCGGTAAGGCATTTTCAAGAATTTCTTAGTCATGGTGAGGTATAATGTATTGTTAATGCGAATAGTTATTATTTGGATATACATAGTAATTTCTTTGTACTAGGAATATTTGAAATTTACAAGAGAAAAAAAATCGAGAGAGAATGGAAAAGAAGCATACTGAAAATGCATCTAGATAAGATTTAATAGCCTGCCCTCTTTCAGAAAGTTTATTACAGAGTCGATGACTTTATCGTCATCCAATAGAATTTCGCCTAGAGTCCCATTTAAGTTATATTTCTTCCTTGTTTGTTGATAGGGGAGGTTATTATTAGGAAATTTGTTTCGAAACGTTGGACTACTTTGTTCGCATTATCCCACCTTAAACTCCCTTTGTTCCCTCAAGATTTTGTGATCAAATAAGTTATTTACTCTTATCGATATGTCTTATTTAATGATTCATTGGAAATATGCTTAGTTTACGCCACTCAAGAGAGATGGACAAATTGTGTTGCAATACTACTACGAAGCGAAATACAAATAAGTGTGTGTTCATAGACGTGTGTGTGAATTCGATGCATATTTGTTCATGTGAATATGATTATATCATTTTTCCTGTCATTTGAAACGTTTTAAGTCTATAGAAAAGGTCTATAGGTATAGAACCATGAGATCAGAAAAAGCGCAAATGCTACAAAATGACGCCACTAAATATTTCTCAGATTTATAAAGCCAATAAATAAATTCATGTGTGTGTGTGTGGGTGTGTGTGTGTGCGTGTGCGTGTGCGTGTGCGTGTGCGTGTGCGTGTGCGTGTGCGCGTGTGTGTGTGTGTGTGTGTGTGTGTGTGTGTGTGTGTGTCTTTCATTAAATTTTTAAAACCAACCTTTACTAACAATTCCTCAGAGAGCATTACCTTTATCTATCATAAGCTACATATTCCTGATCTGTTTATTTTCCTGACCGCAAGATCACTTGCATTGGAGAAATTATATGACTCCCAAGAATGCACTATTCATACGCGACATTATCCCGAATGTCTTCAGGGTCTCCGATAGTGCCTTTTTTAGAGACATCCTAATGTCGCCAATTCTACTCATTGATTCTCTGAAATGCTCTTCATGGAATATAAAATCCTCGCTTAAAATTTCCTTCTTGCGGGATTAAGAATCTAGTGGTTAGCATATTGCAAACCTATGGAGATATGTCATGCTAATTTATTTAAATTGAGGAACTTATGAAAAAACACGCCTCTGCTTTATCGATTTGTGATACAGCGAGAATTTACTCAATCTCTGGCAGTTAAAGTTTGCTTTGAGAAAATGCTAACTGATGACAAACACGCAGTTTCACACAATAGTTTAAACACACTGGGTGATAACGATGTCCCAGCCTAACCTTCTAATTACTTTTAGTCACCTATTTACCTCAATGCCAAGGCTATGCTTTACATTTAATTTACTTTGACTTAGTGAGTCGTTTAGCTGCTCTGAGAAGTCGGATCTTGTGGCGTGGTAATGAATGGCCAGATCTTGTGACATTTTTCCATGCACGTACTGACATATGTAAATCGCGGATCGTTCTGGTAGTACATTGGTTTGTCTTTGTTTGAATTACCCGTAAAAAATTCACATTTAATAATTACAATGTTTACCCAACCAAGAAAGTTTATTTGACCTTGTATGGCATTGAAATATCTTACAGAGTAGTTAGGTTGGGTTTTAATTCGCCATTGGTGCTCTCATTGAAGAACGTGACTACCAGGAAATAGTTTCTGGTTTCTGTTTTTAATTTCGCGTCTCCGCTCCACAGATATTAAATCCGTTAATCTACAAGTGAAATTTCAACCAGGGGACTAAACTCACAAATGTTCTATAGATTCCATAGGATCATGTTGATAAGTTAAGTCTAGATCAAGGTCCTCCTTGATTATGACTTAACCTAACATCATAAAAGGTAATTAATAAATAGTAGAGGATGCTAAAATATTGAAATTTAAAATGACCTCAGGAAAATTTCAAATAACAATGACATGAAAATATTTTGTCTGAGGAAACTCGCTATCGACTCAAAACGCTCCTAGGCGGATTACTCTTCAAAAGTTTATCTAAAATATTCGATAAACTTGTTATGGCACTAACAATAATCAGGATATTTAAAAAGTTAAATCAATCTCACTACAGGACATAAGAGTCCTGTGAAACCCCGAGACTCCTAAGCTAAAGGTCGTGGGTTAGTTTCTCACAGAAGTTAGAGTTATGGTGTGTTCTAAGGAACATCCAGCTATAGCTGGAACGAAATAGCTACCCAGAACTGTCAAACACTACCCTTATTTACCCAACTCTACCCTTCATACGACTATACCAGGTATGCAAGTTTAAAATGTCGTTTTAATTCCAATAGAATGCGCTCTTAGCCTATTGAAGGATTTGCTTATCTCTAAACGCTATTTTGTTTGTTAGTCATTTGTTTACAAAAGTCAGTTGTTTTTAAGTCGTTTACGTGGACGTATCATACCTTTCTTTGGTGTTAAAAATGTCTAATTTTAAGCCAAATAAAGAGCATTTGCGGCATGTCATGATTTTCTTATTTAATCAAAATAAAAAGGCATCTGAATGTCATCGAATTTTTGTTGAGACTTATGGCGATCTTGCTCCAACCGTCAAGACATGTTAACGTTGGTTTCAACGTTTCAAACGTGGTGATTTTGATGTTACTGATCAAAAACGAGAAAATCGACCAAATCGACTACGAGCTTCTCAAGCCCGGCGAAACAGTCAATACCGAGCGCTACCGACAACAAATGATCAATTTGAGTAACGCATAGATCGAAAAACGCCCAGAATGGGCTCACAGGCACGCCAAAGTCATTCTTCAGCATGATAACGCTCCTGCACATTCAGCCAGATTGACTAAGGAAACGATTTCTTCGCTTGGTTGGGAACTCCTACCCCACCCGCCGTATTCACCTGACCTGGCGCCTTCTGATTATCACCTCTTCTCATCGATGGGACACTCATTGGCGGAGCAACACTTCAACAATTTCGAAAACGTACGAAAATGGCTCGATGAATGGATTTCAAATAAAGATGAAGCATTCTTTTGGAATGGTATCCATATATTGCCCGAGAGATGGACAAAATGTGTAGAAAGCGAGGGCCAGTACTTTGAATAAAATATATTATACTTTTTTTTAAATTACTGTGTATATATTTTAAGAAATAAACGACATTTTAAACTTGCATACCTGGTAATATTCCTTTCGTCCAAGACCTTATCTCGAACAGCTTCACACTCTTCCACAACAAGCTTCCATTTCACCCTAATCAAAATACAAAATCTCTGCCGTCGGACTCGAATCCTTACAATTCTTCCTGGCGACTAAAACGAGAATGGCCTCATGACCTCTTGGGCCTGGACGCCTAAATACAATGGGTCAATGGGCCCCTTCTCCCTGCAAACGGATATTTAATTTATTTTTAGTAGATAATTGGTTGGGGTTCGATCAAGGATGATCAGAAAAAATACAATTAAAATAAAATGTATTTTTTGTTATCTTCCATCGTTTCAGCTTACGTAAGAAGGGTAAAGGAGACGTGTTGTCACCTGGACCGAATGTTTATGACTGAGCTGGTGGCAACATGTCCCCTCTCGCCTTCATATTAGCCCTGAAGATGGCCTACAATGTAGTCTAAACCTTGGGAGATTATAAAATATACACTTTAATTTAATTTAATTTTTTTGGATCAACCTTTTCCGAACCCCAATAAATTCCCCACGGTTAAAAATTCTCCATTTTATTTATTTTTTTTTGTGTATAATATTTTATTAGTAAAATGCAATAAATACAGATTTTTTTAAAAAAATTTTTAAAGGTCAACATTTTAGGCTTTTTTTTAAATTTATTTTTATTACTTTTTAGAATGGTCCATTCTAGTGTATCCTCGTGTATTGATTTTGTACGAAAAAATAAATTTAAGCCTTTGAAGAAAGTTTTTTCTGACTTGCCAACTACAACTTGATAAAGAAGTGCATAAGTAGGTATAACATGTAATAGTAAAAAAAAAAAATTAACTTAACGTTTTGTTTACTAGTGAAAACTGCCTAGAATCCTCACCACACAGAAACTATTGAAATGTTTCATTGAACTACAAACAACCTGGTGCCGAAAAACAAATAGTAAAACAAGGGTGGGAACTGAGACAAATGGACATTTTAACTCATGTTTTAGTTATTAGATGACATCTCCGGACACCATTTAGGCGAATATGAATGTAAATGTGTAAGTATTAAATTCTCGTTAAACCTGTCATTGTTTACAACTTCAATGTCCTAGAAATATGCAAAGAATTAATTTTTTTTTTGCATGTTTTTTTTTTCGTTCAGTTTCCGTCAACCCAAGGACACAGCCAGTACTAGACGGAACAGAATAAAATTATCATATACATTAAGCAGTGGGCTGCCTGCTGTCTCCTCTGACAACTTTCATAATGTTCAGCTAATAAGTATGAGTTATAATTCATTAAATAGTATATAATTTATTATCGAAGATAAAAAATAAATAAATTTGAGGAATTGTTTATTTGTCAAGTGTTCCTCTCCGCAGAAATGAGTGATAATAAGATCTGAATTGATTTCCATCACCCATGCTTTTTTTTTAACTTTACAATATAATACCAAAGATATATCCTGAACATAGTTGATATTATGATTATTATTATACATGAGCAGTTCCTGATTTTTCAGAGATTCTGACTGGCCTTTTTCAAACTTAAACAAAAAAAGAGTTGTAGGAGAAAAAAAAAATTCACAGCATCGAAGAGCCTTAATGGATTCACAAAAACATATTTATTTGAATGCCTTCTTCTAGGTTTCGGTGACATACTTAGCTAACAATTTTAAAGTGTTAAATAAATTCAAGAATTTGCTGATATCCAATATATCTTTTTTATTTTAAAGAGGTTGATTGAACTACATTCTAGACTCTTGCATAGAGAGTCGTTAATATTTATTATGAGCTGCGGGATCAGTCCCAAGGATCAGTTTTTGGACTTCCATTGTGGATTATAAATATAGATATCATTTTAATTAAGTTACGAGCAACAGGGTCCCATCAGCATTCGTCGATAATTCCGGCATTGACCACAAAGCTGGATTTAGAGCGGAAAGATAAATGATATTTAATGATATAATGGTGCTATGAAAATATACTTTCAATGAACTGCCAAAAAGTACGACCCACATATCTGAAAAGCAATATGAAAGGCTACTTCCCAGTAGTGAATGTCCAAGATTCCTTCACTGTTTAAGATTTTTAATAAAATAAATGTGAATTGAAGGAAAATAAATAAATCGAAAAGTCATAAGTAAAAATTTCAATGCTCAAAATAATGAAGAGCTCAATAGCAGTCTAAACGGTCGCATTATACCAGTCAAAATAAAACAAGACTGATTTGCCAAGAAACTATAGAGAAGATTTTGAGGACAATGAAAGACCATTTTTCTCAACTTCCGTGACACGACTCCTTAATGAAGGAGTCCCTGTCAACGTCAATCTTTGTCAGATCCGAATTTTTTACAGAGGGGAAGGTATTTGCTCCTTAATGGCGTTGTCTGTTACATTGATGAACGTGCAGCTATACTCCAGTTGATTTTTTTTTTTGTCATCGATAAAATCTCGTTGACGGTAAAGTTGTCATCTATGAATTCGTCTTTATTTCATCAGTGGTGACATTTTTAAAAGGCAAAGTAAGCTGATTTCAATCAGTCGATTATTACAGTTCTTGTACTGCCAGATAGTAAGTTTGTGAAGGTATTCTCATAGTATCTGGTGGTATCTGTGTTAGACGGCATCAAAGGTAACTATGAAATCGGGCAGGAAGATATACGATCTCTTCTATAGATCCTTGTGAAGAAATAAACGCGATGCACACTTTTTGACTTGTATATGACAAAGTAGATTTGCGTGAGTGGGAAGGTTCGCCGATTCGAGCAAGCTTTCTGCATTTTAATTCGGCATCCCAAATTTACTTCCTCCAAAACCGCTACACGTAATATCAGAAACACTGTAATAAGATCGGAAATACTTAGTCAAAGAGTTGAAGTCCAGCTGGTCTTTAGAGTTAGTACTCAAGAGTTAGTACTCACTGCCTTGTAAGTGAGATGCCAGGATTCAACACATCTATTTGACTGTGGGTGAAACGCTGTGCTTCTGTATCAGTGTATACCAATGGTCTCGTATAGCTCCTTGAAAAGATTCCAAATCTTAAATAGATGACACTAGTCGGGGGTGATTCAAGCTAGCACTTGCAATGTGTAGAGTGTGGATGAGATGTGTGTATCAGTGAAGACTAGGCTACGGGTGAACATGTGAGGCGATTGATCTTTGCTGAACAATACCTGTGACCATGGTAGTGAGCCGATAATATCTATGAACAAATGTTCAAATATGGGCGAAAAGAAATCTTTTGTACCAGGTAAAATATTTTGAAGCTGAATTTTTTTATTTCTGACAAGCTATTTGCAATGCCATGGTTCAAACTCGGCCAATAGAAATGTTGTCCGATGGGGACATTTAATAGACTAATTTGAAATTCATTGATGAATGTGAAAATCAATCATCAATAAGAAGACAATGAAATAGATGCGAAAAACGACGTACTCTATGAACAAGATGATTATAATAAATAAATTATTATAAATTCTATAATAACGTAAATAATAAACTGATTTCAAAAGATGACTGTAAAATGCAATTAAAACGTCATAAGAAAATAAAAACTTATTAGAGACCGACAAAGGAATTATTTCTATATTAATTTAATTGTATGTCTCATTTTCATTAAAGTAACATGTTAATTTCAAATTAGTTATTATAAGCTTATGTGTCAAAAAATTGGAGCTAACCACATTGGTATCATGCCAAGAATTTCTGCAGATCTTCATCAATCATACATTTAAAAACATGGTGTGGTATGTGTGTGAGTGTCATTACTTTCCAGACCATGTTTGGTTGTAAGCGTTATTGCATCAACGCTTCATGAATAATGCAGTAAAATTCAGCACATACGCTTCAATCTAAGAGAGCTTTTAAAATTATTAACTTCTTGTAAATATCTTACACAATTAGGTTTGTATTAACGATTTTGATTTATATTTCTTAAGCCAGACTGTGGGGGTTTTTTATAAGTTAGCAGAAACACACTTGCCTTCCCCATAAAATTTTAACGATTTTCAATAATTAAAACTAAGTCCTTTGACATTAAAATTTTTTATCAACTCGCTTGTAGATCTGTTTATTCTTTGAGAATCTCCGTCGTTTACTGGACCAACATTTTCAGTCATATTTCTTAAGCCGAATTGAGGGTTTTCTTTATAAGTAAATAAAACACACTTGTCTTCCCGAAAATATCTAAAGACAAGTAAGTCTTCATTTACTTATTCTGAGATTAGTTCCAAACCTATCCGGGAGCATGCAGAGTAAAGATGTGCGCTCCAAAGGACTTTAAAGTTGTAAAAATTCATCTTTAAGTTATGTAAAACTTCATCTTCAGAGCTCAGATATCTCTAGTGTAAGATAATTTTAAAACGTTGACTGAGGTAACTGAGCTCTGAAGATGGAAGAAATAATTCCGAATGAACTCAGCTATATAAGAATAGCGCGATTAATAGATTGTGATTTGATAACGCTAATTGTTTTCTTATTTTGTTTATTACGTAACTGATCTCAGAATCGTTGTTACAAACTTAATTATGTAAGACGCGAGGAAAATAATTATTCCTTCAATTAGTTCTTGAACGATTAGCTCTCCTGGATGAGTAGAGCTGGATGGATATGGATGAACGGTTCTCATTAGCGAAAAGATTCGTTCTCGTTTATTTGCTTTCTCGGATCCTTGTGGACATTATAATGGAAAACACAAGGACATTCCAGCTACACAAGAGAAGTTCATGAGTTCAGCTGTCTGTCATAAGGAGAAATCCTTCATTTAGGAGCTAGCGTATGCAAAGTAATTCGTCATATTTCATCAAAGGTGGACTTAGATATGCGTAAATGACTAGTCAAGCCGAAAGTTAAGATCGCTAAGGCTGGATCTAGACTAGACAGGAAGGAAGACTTTGAGAAGCACTCAGCCTTTGCAATTAAATCATTAAACATCTTTTTTAATATGCGTTTGCCCTAAAAATCGAATAAAATATTGATTAAGAAATGAATTTCCACTCCTAGCTCGGAAGTTATGAAACAGATTGAGTTATTAGATGATTTTAGTTGAGGTTCGGTCAAGGTAGATCCAAAAAAATACAAATTTAAAAAAATGTATTTTAAATTTAATGCATAAAATGTGAACTTTGGAACAGGACGGCCTCTCTCGTCTTTATGATAGGCAGCCCTGAAGATGGCTTACAATATAAGCCGAAACTTTGGCAGATAATATTTTGAAAAATACACTTTTTTAAATTTGTATTTTTTTTTGGATCTACCTTGACCGAACCCCAATTAAAATCATCTAATAATAATATCTACGGTCAATAAACTCTCCATTTGATCAAATCGATAGTGTTTCGCTATGTACATAAATGGGAGGTGTATGCAGCATTGGTATTTTAAATATTATTTTTATAACAAGGTATAAGAAATGTTTTAGTATAATTAAGTAAAATTGGACATTAGATTGGTATGCCTAAAGTATTTTCAAACTTTAATAAATTTTATTTTAAATCCAATTATTGTTTAAGATGTAAAATAGAAAATTTTCCATATACATTTTTCAGGAGGTCGAATGAACTGAAACTCTTTCTATATATATAAACGCGATGCANNNNATATATATATATATAGTGGCCGGTGGAAGATAGTACATAACAAATCACGTTCAGCAGATTAAGCGATATTTGAAATATTTCTTCAGTTCTTCATCGATCCCAAAACACGAGAACCTAAAAATATGATCACATAATATATAACACTAAAACATACAAATATATTTATTTTTTATTCTTTTATTTACATACATATTTCTTTCTCTGCGTGCTCTAGCACCCGAAAATTGTACGGGAACTAAATTCCGTAATATCTATTCACAAACTGATAAAGGATTTCGTAAATTGTTGAAGTCAGTCTGGTAGTAGGAGGGGGCTGTTAAAGACTAAATTGTTAACATCTTTGTAAATGTTATTAAGGAGCATAACTTCCTTGTATTAAGGAACATAATTGGTATAAATTTTAAATATTTTGATCTTATAAAGATTTTACGAAAAAGGTATCTTAAGGATAATATTTAAGAATATTACAATGCAGATCGGATAGATATTCTTTTTAAATTCGGTATTTTGACGTTATATTACAATGTTGAATGAATTTAGAGTTTATTTGATGAATGAAAGGGGGGGTGGTGTTTAAAATAAATATAATATTTAAAAATAATATGCAACATTTAAAAAATAATATTTATGCGCTTATATAATATTTTTACGAAATATTCTCATTAAGGAAGATTTTTGGAAAAAAAAACTATGAAGTTTCAGTATCCCTTCCTTTCCTTACCGGAGAGTCTGTACCCAGCCTTCTGGATGGTTCTACCATTTACCCCCCGATGCCCTCTCCTACCTATTTACTGCTATCCATCTCTAACTTTGGCGAACACGAGAAGTCTGCTAAGATAACGCACCTCATGCGCGAGGGACGTTTTTGTAAATTGCCATTTGACGAATTCTCTCTTTGTGTGTATGCGCAGGAAAATTAAAAAAAAGAAGTAAATAGTACATATTAGCTTATACAAATAAGAAGTAATGTTTTGTTTTCCACCTTGAACATTCCTGAAGCCGCCCATTAGATAAGGCGAATATTGCTGAGAGCAAGGCTGGATGATTCAAGAACTGAATCTCATTGCCAAGACTTTTCTTGAGACACAACAATATCTGCCCTGCAAGTCTCAAGCAAAAACTGTAAGTACAGTTTTCTGCGTCCCAAGTAGCAAAAAAGGGGCAAAATGAATGATAATATTGCCACGAACTTTTCTTCTGCCTCAACATTGAATTTTCATAAAAATGGTTCATTTATTATTGTAATTAAAGCATGTCATCAGGAGTTCCAAAAGACCTATCCACAATCTCCATGCAGTTATCCATAATATGTAGTTTTCCCCGATGCTTAAAAAATTAATATTTATATCACTTTCAAATTGTCGATTGTAAATTTTAAAAAATCAAATGACATAAAGTTTTTCTCTAATATCTGAAAATTACTTGTAAACATTTATTTTATAAATATTTTAATTCATCAACATTTTTCGAAAAAAGTGCATAAGCAAAACGTGTCAAACAAGTTCAGTCAATAAAAATCGAAACACTTCATTGCTTAAACTATGTATTTTTTTTAATATAAACTAATCATTCATTTAATTCTGTTAAATAAAATAAACACAGAGTTTAATAACGAAATGCAATAATACTTGTCTATGAANAGAGTGTAGTGAAAAAATTACAATTAGTTCAATTTTTGGAAAGAAAAATACACAAATAGAAAAAATTACAATTAGTTCAATTTTTGGAAAGACTTCTCGCCCTTCGTCAGTGAGGAGTGAAGATTGATTGAACTGGGGAAAGGACTTCTCTTCACTCCTTCCTGAAGAAGGGAGAAAAGTCAAAAATTTTACTAATTGTAATTTTTTCTTTTTATGTGTTCACTACACTCTTTCTTCCACCTGTTTTTATTATATATAATCAAGTATTAAAGCCCACATTCTCAATAAAATTTGCAATAAAAATCCTATTATGAAATAAACGATAGATTTTAACCAGCAGGGTTAATTTGTATTTTTCATTATGTTACATAATACATATTTTCATATTACAATTTGGTTACCATTTACTTCTAATTAATAATGACTTTTAGGAATTTACTTAAAGGATATCAAGCTAAAAATGTGTGTGTGTTTTTTTTTTTTTTTTTTTTTTTAGAGAACTGTTGCTTGAAGTCGTTGATTGCTTAAATCGGCTGAAGAGGTGGTTGCAGATATAAGTTAGAAAAAAATATATAAAAATGGTGATGTCTTCATAAATATTAGGGTAGGAAAAAGAAAAACGTAATGGTTTTTATGTAAGTATAATGTAAGTAAAACGTAATTATAATGTAAGTTGTAATATTTATATTCCACACCGCAACAATTTTATGATTACAACTAGTAACTTGGAGCGTATAGCGGACCCCATTTTTTAGCAGTGGGGAAACGGAATTCAGTTCTATATAAGAACGTTAATAAAGTTTTATATAAAACGTTAAAAATTTGTTAAAGGGTTTTAAAGAAAATAAAATTGAGCAATTGTTAATATCTTAGTTATTATTTGCGTTTTAGCAAAAAAAAAAAAAAAAAAAAATGGTGGTACCCTTTTTTTTGCGCTCAATAACATTTTTACGAAAAACGAATTATATAGAAGATATTTAAAAATGTAAATATGAAGTTTGATTGCTTTCTTCACTTTAATTTACAAGAAAGTTTATGGTGAGCCGCAGATAATACTTTATACATTCTGGCTTGTAAAATCAAATAAGTCATTAACTCTTGCTGTATATAATTTTTTATTTATGGTTGATGATTGGTTGGCCGTCTCGAATATCATGTGAGAATGATCGGGGTTTCGGCCAGGAAGAAACCCCGACCATTCTCACATGATAATTTTTTATTGTGTATTAAACAAAAGTAAGGAATTGCGTAAACTTATCAGTTTTCCCATATTTCATTCAAATAAGGCATATATAAGAGTAAATGTCAATGTGGTCGCACAAGCTGGATAAAGTAAATATTAATATTATTGCTCTTTATTTACAATAATTTTCTTTACAAACATTTACGATAAATAGCTCATTTACAAGGGGAATTTGTCATCCCAGCTCATGGAAGTGTAGATTGACACATCCACAGAGGGGAGCACAGGCTACTCAGCGATTAACTCTTAAAGCACTCTTATAAAGAAGGAGGAAACTGGACAGGGAGTCAAGAAGAAAGTGAGAGGTGGAGAAAATGGCAGAGGATTCACTTTCTTACTGAACAAGGAAAAGCGGGTAAAAATGGAAGTTCGTAAAAGCTGGCTTGAAGAAGCCTGGTAGAGAGTAATGTGTGAAGCTCTCAAAATTCATATTTACTTCTTTAATATGAATTTAACGAAAAATTTGACACTACCGAAAAATATATTTTCCACCTCTTTTTTTTTCATGAAAAACAATAACGAATATATTGACGTTTATAAGTTATAGACTACCTTCTTCTCGGGCATCAGATTTCTACCAACAATGAATTACTCCTACAACTTGAAATAGAGGCCCTATATGCCTTACTTGGTTTCTGATTTATTTATTTATTTAAAGGCCCTGCTTCTGATTTTTTTTATAAATTCTAAGGTCCAAACAAATCTAGTCATTATATCCTTAAATATTTTTCTTCATATGCGTTTTAATTGTAAATTAATTTATACGGTTATTAATTAAATTACACAATTGTAATGCACAAAAAATATAAATTTATCCATAACTATAAAAATAACGGAAGTACAGACAATTTTTCAATTTAGTCTCTCCTACAACCCACATGTGGAATAATTGGCTTGATGGGTGGCTATGCGAATCATGGAGGAAATTAATATAATCGAAATATTAAGAGTAATTTGTTTAAAATTATTAAATAAATGTCTGACAGGCAGGAGCTGCCTCTACCGATTTCAGTAATTAAAGTACTCAACGATGGTTTTTAAAAGAAGTCAAATTACTGATTTTGGCTTCTTTATTTTAATAATTTTTGACACTTGAATCATACAGACACACACATATATTCATATAAGACTTCTTATAAGTAATTTTTAAAAATATAGTTTTTAACGAATTATATTTTGGTCTTCCCATATTTAGAGTCGTTGAAAAATCAAAGAATACATTTAAAAGTCCTATTATGGTATCAACTTTACTTCATGAGTCAAAATCTGCTTAAAAAACCTGTTTCATAATGAAGCTATAGTGGATACCTTGGGATGTGAAGAATTTACTCATGATTTACTTCTGACGTGTACTTGAAGACGCCTCTTCAACTTCTCAAGTACGTACGGACACACTCTTGACGAGCCTATTTCCATTTAATCACATTCCACTTTGGATAATTATGAAATTGTGAGACAATCTAAAGTAAATAATGGGTCACGAGAGACTCGAGGAGTTCTGAGGACCTGGCGTTCGCACGGCTGTTCTTCTGTCGACGGAACCAGAAATGTCTGGACTAGAAGAGGCGTGTGAATGCTAGTCGTGTAATTAGCTTATCTAACGCCTGATAAGAGTCCCCACAAGGCAGACACTTGTGCATTCGTTACCTCCTAGATGGCGTTGGTGGTGGCAATGTCCCCGGCAGGGGTCGTTCCCGACCCTACAAAGGGGCACCCCAGACACTGGAGGATGGAGGACATGACCGAGTCTGGAATCACATCCTTCCTTGGAAGTGGGAAAGTAGGCATTCCTACTCTTGGGGGGAAAGCAGATACGCCCTAATCCTCAATGCACGTCACTTAGTGTGCTTAAGTCACTATTCCAAGTTGTACAAGCACCTACAGATATACTAAAGTAAATAAACCACGTACTTTGTTGACTTTTCGATTTAAAGCTTCAATACTCTGCCAGTTGTAGCAGATTTCCTCCATGTAATTTAGAGTTTCAGGTAGCTGTCAAAGGGTATTAAGTCACAGTGTAGTTTATACAGCATTATAATATATACACTTTATATCTTTAAGAGTTCTTCTTACAAAAAAGTTAAACATTAGCTATTCACACACACACACATATTTATAAATATATAGAGATGTTCTATTCAAGCTTCTATTTTTAATAATTCAGAGGATTTCTGGTGGGTGATTGGGAACAAATTCATTGAATAAGAAAAAGTTCAAGGGTCCAATATGTTTACATAAAATGATCAAGGCAAAATCGTGTGACTACATAACTATAATAATAATAATTATTATTTATAATTTTATTTTAATCCCGTAGACTGGGATAATTTATCTAAACTATTTATTAGCTTGAGTTATGCAATCAAATATATGTATATATATAAATAAGGACGCATTGTTTAGATCTTCCAAAACTTCCCTCAAAATTCCATCATACGTTTTGGCAAGATGAACTCATGGAGAAAAGCAGTACAAAATACTGTAAAAATGTGTGATTTATGTACTTTTTAGCACTACATCACGGTTTGACACAGTTTTTTTTCCCAATTTCGTGTAATTATCTATAGAATCACAAAAAACCATTATAAACATTTCTTACAAGTGAAATTTGGCCTATAGAGATTTGACAAACTCATTGTGGCGACTCACTCTTGATTTATGTGAAGTAAGAAGGATTTGAGAAAATATTTCGAAATAATTTTCTACATCTGTCGTGAGAACAACTTCGCCTCGGGATTCGCTAAAACCGCGACCGTTATCGCGACGTCCTCGACTTAGGGTAGGTTACACGCATCGTCGTTTCTCCCAATCCCCTTGAAAGCAACCTGACCACCTCACACCCTCCCCTCTGGAGGTCTTTGGCAGCGGTCATTGGGGCACAGAATCTGTGACAAGACTCGAGGGACCTGGCTCTCGGCCAGTCTCCGAGCTCGTGCCCACCAAGGTCAGGGGCCGGCTGGAAAGTTGCTTTATCCACATTTATCGCCCCCAAAACACTCTGGCTTTATTCTGCCCTTTTTATTTGAAATTCTTAAATTACACAATAAAAATACATAATAATAAATATCAGCACTCCTTCAAAATATAGACGTCTAATATCTGACCAGGCTAACAAGCCTGTGAATGCACATACTCGCATACACATTAATATGTTATTAATTATATAATTGATTCTTTGCATTCTTTGTTTTTTATTCAGCTTAGAGGCGTCCATACATTATTCTTTCTTTTTAAATTAAAATTTTATTTTTATGAATGTAAAACAAGGATTTGTCAATCTAAAAGAAAGAGTTAAAATCAGTTTCAGCATAAACTAAGCAGATTTCCCATGTTCAGCTAAAAAAAAGAAATAAGAGTAAATAGCTTGGAAGAATAGGACTAACAGATAACACAAAAGCACTTATATATATATATATATATACATACATATTTT
>KZ806894.1:411505-464985 GCA_000696205.2 Oncopeltus fasciatus | reverse complement strand
CTACTAAATGGGATATATATATATATTTATATATCGTTGTAGGATTATTATAAGAACGTCTTGTTGTTGTTGTTGAGTAAAACGCAATTTGAAGACGCAGAAGCTTGTCAATTGTATTATGGCAATATAAAGTGAATTATATTTGCATTATATGTAGATTATGACACGTTGTTTCGTATTACATAAATTGAATTGTTATCATTGACGTTATACAAATTTCACTTTCAGAAAACTCTCTCGAGCTGGCGTTAAGATTTTCCTACCTCGAGATCATGATGCATATTAACATGTTTCCATCCTCTGGCGATTATACATGTAAACAAGCTTCTTTTTCTTATATAACCTTCATTGTAGCCTATAAAGATAATGGAATATATGTATTAGATATTCATTAGATGTCAAACATATAACATTATATGTGGAATATGATAGTAGGGATTAAAAATCTCAGAGATTATTCAATTTTATTTTTTTTGTAATTTTTAGCTATATAGTTATATTTTAATAAGCTCAGAAAATAAAATAAATCAATTTTATCAGGTATCCTTAAGGAAATAAAGTTGGTATTTATTAAATTACCAAATTCATTAGTATTCGTTTTCGTTAAATCATTTTAAATAACGGGTATTATTATATTACATTATAATATTATACTAATACCAAACAGCTTCAAAACAGTAACTTTGACGAACTAATATAATTTTAACGCATTTGTTTAACACACACACGCATGAGCTGTGTAATTCAAGCGGATTTCTAATGTTTCATGAAAGATAGATTTAAAAATATATAAATAAATAAGGAAAATTCATTTACAAGCAGTAGAGAACAATATACGTAAAAAATATTACCATTTAAGTCTGATCTAGACTTGCCAGGAATGTAGAAATGAGGGATGCGTTCACCTATCGTAATTATATTCTTAAATTTCGTATGTTCTTAACAAGGGTTTTTAAAGAAAATTTTATAGAAATAAACGTTTGAAAATTCTATTCTCATTGTGTCCCACAATTTTTAGCGTAGCTCAAATATCCACGAAGTTCTAAATTTTACTTTTCTTCTGTACATCCTCTCCTTCTTGACCGATTTCAGCCATTCACGAACTTGTCTAACGGTTTGCATAATAAAGCTTAAATTCTGAATTAGATTTTATTATTTTAAAAACTATGGACGCTAAAACACAAACAGACAAATATTTATATATTTGAACGGACCATGTTTTTCGCTTCCCCTATGTAGTGGTTTTTAATTTAGTGGTATCTCCTTTTACGCTCCTCCCATACAATTCACCATTTACTCCCATATATGTGTTATATAAAACAAGGGAAATCTGCTAAGTCCATGCACCTCCATCTCGGCGAAATTTTCAACGGACTCAAGACCTGTGACATGGGAAAGATTAAGAAAGGTAAGATAGGTACCAATTGAGCAATATCTTCAAATGCTGCTGAGGATTTGGTCTACTGTAAAATAGCTAAGGGAGGAGATGTGTGACGCCGAACTCAATCCAGACTAATGTGACGTCAAACACTCCATCATAGACCATTGTCGGCAATGAGTGATGTCTCCAATCACGTGGTCTCATAGTTGAGGCAGCTTCTCCCCATTCCCCACTCTCAATTCCCCTCAGAATTTCTTCCTTCCTAGTCTGAAGAACAATATATCCACGAGTCTCGAAGGACATCAATGGGCCCAATGGGAGAAAAAAAAAACATGATACGGCTTTTATTTTCGGCCGCGCCTAAGATCTGCTCATCACAGCTCATCCAATGGGGATGTGTGGTCAGCATAGTACTCGGCTGACTATTTTCCTCCCCATTCAAAGAACAATATATAATTAGAGCTGATTGTTCCCAGGCGGTCGTTATTCGACTAAATCATTAAAAAATAAACATAGAGGAAAATACAACTGAGGTATGTAATTACTAATATCTGGTGCCATAGTTCAGTTCTACCATCGTAAACACAAAGCCCTCCAAAATTTGAAAACACTTTTAAATATCTGTTATTTAGTTTCTGTTATTTAAATTAAAAAATATAAAGCACTTATATGGATGTGATTAATCAGGGTTCTCCCCCCCCCCCTCCATATTCAACCATGACAGGTAATGTTACTCTCATATATATGTATTGTTGAAATTGAGTGGTCTCTATTTTCCATTTATTTCCATGTGAAAGGCAAAAATATGCAATGTAAATAACCTAGTTCTAGCAGACTTCCCTGGAAGAGTTTCTTGGTTCCAGGACCTACATAGTCATCTGCACACGATGGATTCGTTCAGAATCCTGCATGTGCACTGAGCAAACAAGGAAGAATGGACGAAGACCACCCAGGCTTCAGTAATAAAACAATGCATTAGCAATTAGACAAAAATATATAAATTTATATTGAACAGAAAGACTTTGATGGTCAAACAACCAAAGACTTTTGTATAGGGGTAAAAAGTTACAAGCTCTAAGAAATGTTGATCATAAAGGAAATCCGATTACTTTAATAGAGATTTAACCAATACCACTTCATCATTTCAAACGCCAGACAATAAGATTTTAAGCGTTATTTAACGGGGGGGATTCCCAACAAAACAAAACAGACCTTATTAAGTCTGATCCATTGGATTTCCAATAGCAGTTACAACCACATTATGGACTCCAAAACGTACTCAAGTTATCCAGACTTTCATCCTGAACAATATGAGACCGTTTCAGAATTAAACTCAAGTATGTAGATGATCAGTGGTCATACCGTTGGCTTATAAAACATAACATGGATATATAAATATTATTTTTTGTGGTATTTAATCCCACGTAAATTTTAACAATTTTTAGTGCAAGGGAATTTATATAAATTGTTTTCAGACTAAAATGAAATTTATTTATTCGTTTTTCAAATAAACCAGAATGATCAGGAGACCGAACTACCACAGCAAGAAGTTTGCAAGTTTAACTCATCCTCACAGCAGACTCATTGATGTCATAATTAGCTGACTCCTGCCTCTAGAATGTAAATATTATAATAAATTTTCAATTAGCTGGGAAATGGAGGTGTTTCTAAATAGATACTGGAATAAAATTCGTTATCTCTCGCACAATGAACTTTTTTTTTTATTAATTAGAACTTTCAGGTCACGTGATCTCATCATCAGAGCTAAATACACTGAGAAATATAATGATTTGTCCAACCCGAAAGTTGGCGGGTTTCTTCATGTGGACAGGTCATAATATGTCCTTCCTGTTTATATCTTTCGTGGAGATTAAATTTGCCTTCATGGCAACAGTTTGACTCCTCCTTAGTTTAAACTGTTAAACTAACGGCTGAGATTGAAGCTTGCTGCGTGATGTCACTCACAGAAAGTGCTTGAATTGAGGCTAACTTCACGAAAGAAATTTACCATATAACAGAAAAGTAGATTTAACTTGAACCTGCTTTGATTATTAAACCAAGACCATTAAAAGGCAATAAAAATAAATTACTTCAAAATAGTTAATTTTTAAGAACATTTAATTCAATAAACTTTTTATAATACTATTCAATAAATATTTTTTAAATTAGACGTTCTTAAGAAATTACTTTTTAAAAACTAATTTCTTGGAGTTAAAAATAATGGAGAGACAGCAAGAAAAATGTGAATTAAGGAGAGACAAGAGATTTTAAACATAGTTTACAGAATAACCGTTTTCGATTCCACAAGATCGAAGAGAACAATAAAATGGAGAGTTTAACATTTTCAACTGAATGACTGAATGACAGACTGCTGGTCATAAGATGCAGTAGTATAGCAAAATGGGCCGATTTAAAAAAATTTATTACTCCATATAGTGGTGAGCTAATCGCTTTTGCTGTATGTAGCTAGAAAATTAAATTCAGCCAACGCCAAAGTTCTAACTACTAAATGGGGTGCAAATAGACTTTTGATCTGAAGGATATTTTTGGTACCTTGAGAGGTCCATATTACGGGACCAGAGCACATCTACTAATTCCCATTCGACCTCAACATAACGGTGCTTAGGAAAAGATCAAATTGAAAATATCTTCTTTACTGAGTAGGTACAAAATATGCTCTCCGGCATGTAAATTAAATTTCCTTATTATCTTTTATTTGTTTCCATATTTGATAAAGCATGGGAAATCAGCTCAGATTACGGAGCTGCTGCATGGCGGAACTTTTTTTTTTTATGTTAGTAACATTAAACATAAAAATAAATAATTCTGAAAACTACAATACAACACTATTTTTAAAAGCACTAATTTTGTCACCACAAACTCATTGTTTAAATGAAGAATTTTTTGAATTTAGATATTATTTTTAGATTTTTTTTTGTTGGGGTTCGATCAAGGTAGATCCAAAAAATAAAAATTAAAAAAAAAAGAGTATTTCTACTTTTTGGATCAACCTTGACCGAACCCCCCCCCCCAAAAAAAACAACAAAAAAAAATCTAATAATCTTTATTATTGTTTCAAATGCTCGCATCAAAATTTGTCTAGAGCTCACTCTCAGAAGACAAACATGGAAACATATGCGCTTATATAATATTTTTGTAATATCATTTACTTTTCTGAGATGTAGAATCCCATAAAGTCGACAAAATATCCAAAAATCCGTGATGAGAAAAAACCCAAAATTTTCAAATAACAGTTATTTCCTTACGATGGCATTAGATAAAAAAAATAGGTAATATTTCTATGATTCTGTGAGGTAGAATGAAACAAACTCCTCTGTGCCCGAATTCGCTACCTCAAATACTTTCCTTTGTGAGATATTGTTACTGCGTCACTGTTGTCCACATTTAGTGACTCAACGTCTTGTTTTCGTAGTTCAGGTGATGACTAATTGTAATCTACTGTGAACGAGCGTCAGTGATCGTTCCCATTGTTCACTGTTTGCTGCCCACTCACTGGTGCTCAAATCTCAGAAGGAATGTGGGGCTTTAAGAATGTACAGAATATTATGATCGAAAAATTAAAGTCGAATCGTCAATATTATTCTATGTTTCGAGGTCTTCTAATCTGCAAATGTGAATTTTTATAAATTTATCCATGTGTGTGTGTGTGTGTGTGTGTGTGTGTGTGTGTGTGTGTGTGTGTGTGTGTGTGNGTGTGTGTGTGTGTGTGTGTGTGTGTGTGTGTGTGTGTGTGTGTGTGTGTGTGTGTGTGTGTGTGTGTGTGTGTGTGTGTGTGTGTGTGTGTGTGTGTGTGTGTGTGTGTGTGTGTGTGTGTGTGTGTGTGTGTGTGTGTGTGTGTGTGTGTGTGCGCGAGCGAGTGTGAATTTTATATTTAATCAAATTGTGGCCAACTGGCTAAAAAGATAAATGACTCTTAGAGGATTAGAAGAGTAGTTCCCCCTTAGATGAAAATGTCTGTCACACAAAAGAGCTTCTTCATCTATGGGTCTTCTGGAAATGCTAAGATCATTTCTCGTGTTTTAGTAAAGATGGATGTAAATAAGAATGTTAAGCTTCAATCTAGTCTGGAAGGGAAGCGAAAGTAGGAAGTGCTCACCCATCGTAGTTAAATTCATAAATATCTTCCTTAATAAGGGTTTTTCGTAAAATTGTCATAGAACATGAATATTCAAAAATTAAAGTCTAAATGTATTATGTTCTATGAACTTGCTTTTTAACTCCCTCCAAATCTACCTTTTCCTTCATCTAAGTTCATCAAAAAATTAATTACATATTTCAAAAGTTTATAATAAAAATCTTACATAAATTCAGTTTCTATATTTTCAAAATGAGGGGGCCCGCCAAACAATCCATTTAAATACTTAAATATCTTCCTTAATATGCTCTTGAAAAAAAAAAGTTACTGAATATAAATGACATAAAATTAAATTTTAACCCTATTTTGATTTTTAATTTTTATATAATTGTAACAAGGATACTGAAATTTTTCAATTTCTTCTTTTTCTAAGCCCATCCTACCTCTCATACCATTTCAGTCATTAAAGAATTAACTCTAGAGTTTGCAAAAATATGCTTAAATACTGATTTTTTTCTTTATTTTTAATAATTAATAAAGTCGAGTGTGTATTTTGGAAGTATAAAGAACCTCTAGCTGACTGCATTGTCAAACTGCAACACCCGTCACGCTGGAGCTGTGTAATGCAAACAGATTACCCTTGTTACACTGTAAATTACTTAAATAATGTAAAGTGACATATGTCTAGGCTCTAGGACCTCTTGGAAGGTATCAACTAATTCATTTTAAATTCCTTTCCATAACTAACTCAAGTTATTCACTTTTTTCGTGTACTCACATTTTGTAAATTAACTATAAACAATTGACTACTATCTCCTTTAACTATAAACTTTTATTTTCTACTGCTATTTATTTTCTGTTCCGCTTTTTGGCGATTATAACTACAATGGTACGATCCTTGATTTCTTTCTTAAGCATCGAAAACTCCATAAGGATATCTTTAAGATCATATAAATAATTTACTCTTATTTGTATCCGTCTTCACTCTGAGGATCTCGGAGAGGAGATGCATCTTCCAGTGGGTAATAAAAACACTCTTTTCCCACAGTGGGTACAAAGTAGGTTAGGGAAGTATGTTTACAGTGGGAAGTCCGTGTGCCGATAACCACCCATTTTACTTCTACTGCTATTTATAAGCTGATAGCAGCAATTTCTTAAATGCCTCATAGATATCGCATTTTCATGTTAATTGAAAGCGGAGGAGTCATTAAGAGATGACGCATGTGCAGCGTAAACAAGCAGATTTCCAACATCTCATTAGAGATGGATATAAATGAGAAAAAATGTCTGATTTAATCATACAAGCCTGAACAAAGCAACTAAGAAGACAAGATTACTAAAGTTAGCACATTTTAGAAAATTCCAAATGTATTATGTATGTATTATAAAGATTTTTATTAAAACAGATTTTTTGACAAATATTTTATTGCTTTCTCCAATCCTATCTATTAAATAACAAAAATTTTAGTCGCAATTTATGTATCTTGGTGTGTCTGTGTGTGTGTTAACTCTCAACAAGCCACAGTGTTCACTTTACCATTTAGTCGCTTCTTCCTCATCAGATCCTTCAGACTCAGGAACTCGATCTCTCTAAATATTCGTCACTCTTCCTCGCTCGCATCCTTTAAATCCCAGCTATTTCAACATCTCTCTGTACAATTGAGTAGCAGAAAATGATAAAGGGCATCTTGTTTAGTTTTTATATTTATCACGATTAATTGTTAGTCTATTAGTTTTGATTTTTATTGTTTTTTCTTGTGTAGCACTCATTTTTTTTTTAGCCTATATTTTTATAGTTATTTTTTTATTGTATTTTTAGTTGTTTTTTATTACTTATTATTTTATTTCTGTATTTATAAAAATCATCATAGTTCGATTCAAAATATTCTATATTATTAGCCTATTGTTTATTTTTATTGCAACCAGGTCAGAATCAGCTTTGACTTTTTTTTTATTCAAGGGGACCTCTAAAATTTATTTTTCTTTCTTTTATATATACATATACACACATATATATATATACTAATGCACTCTCTTCCTCATTATTTAATTCCATGAAGCTAAACAATTATTAATTGCTTACTTCTTTGACAAAACTTTTATAAAGATATCACCTATTACTCCCTGGTCTCTCGTTGACATCTAAAAGAGATTTTAAAATCACTTTCATCAAGTTTCTTAGACAAGAATTATTTAAGAAAAACAAAATTAGTGTTCNGGGGGGGGGGGGGGAGGAAAGATTTAGAGAAAGACCCATTGAGTCAGTTAGTTCAGAGTTATGTCATTTCGTTATTATTAGTGTTATGAAAAAAACTATAAAACATAATAGATTTGAAATGTCATTTTCTAACTTTTTTTTTTTTTAGTATACTTATGATGTACGAAAAATGCTTTCTAAGGAAGATATTTACGAAATTGACACGATGGTGTGTTTTCGCTCTCTTCTTTTGTTAGTCTAGACTAGAATCAACCTTAGCAATCTTACTATATCTTGTCACTATCCTCGTTCACTTCCTCTTTGGCTTGTTCGATCCGAATAGTAAGTTACTCTTATTTATATCTATTTTTGATGCAATGTGAGAAAACTACATGGCTTAATGCAGCTACTTTCTGACCTGACTTATTAAAATGTTTTTATGTAGCTATAAATCTAGCTAAAGTTTTTTATGCCCGTTTATAAAATTATTTTGTAAATTGGATTTATAACATTGAAAGATACTCTTCTCAGGATACAACTACTAGAGGAATACTCCATCTTGTGTTTTTTAAGAAGTACCTATGTTACTTATGTCAAAAAGAAGTACCTAGAAGTACTTATGTCAAAAGTTTGATATAGGAAAGCAATATATTTTCTTTTCAATCATATTTATATTCTTCCTGTAGCGTGATCATAAGTACTAATTGACTTAATCGTTCTTCTACTGAAAATCCTCATTTTTCTGAGAATAACGCTACAATATGCGATAATGTGGCAGTGGGATGATGAGAAAATATGAACCAATGGACCAGCAGTACAATTTGCGTTCAGCTTTCCCCGGGAAATTATTATTCAGAATGCAGCTGTTGGGCCGAAAGAACCTCGGTTCACTTGGAACGGGCAGTGGTGGCAGAATTGTGCAACGCGGCCTTGCACCGACGGACAGAACAGGCAGCCGAGGAAGCCATGGTAAGTTCCTCAAGCTGTCAGCTGGAGGCTTCCACTAAAGTATGTCGGGTGACTTTGGCCATGAAATGAAGACAGCCCGACAAAAGGAGCAAAGGAGACAGTGTGTAAACTGAGCAAATTCCTGAGGATTCCGGTCGGCATATATATATAATATATATATACCACCTGGTGTATAAAACATGGTAATTAAATATCATGGATTTTAAAAATATCTCTTTTACAACTCTCATTCTCTTTTCAGGCCTGAAGAAGCCATCACATGATGTGCGAAAGCTCGGCAAATAACAACAATTTGACACGGTCCAACCCGGAAGAAGAAATGGTAAATACATCTGACGACCGTCGAAGCCTACGTGAACATGGAATCAATATGTCTAAAAGAGCAGAAGAAAGTGAGGAAGTCCTGTAGCAATGTTACTGTCTGCTTGTGTTTTGACAGCACGCTGAAGAGAGGCGTGACAATAAATCACAAACTAGCAATGTTCACGAGTGACTAACTCTTGTCGGCTCCGTAGATCAAGGCTCAATAAAAATCTCAAAAAAATTTGAAAAACTAATTTTGTTCTTACTAATATCATAAAAAATAACTTTATAGGACATAATGTTTGAACAATTTTATAATGTAATAGATTCATTCTGTACATTTTTACGAAGAAAGCTTATTAAGGAATATATTTAAGAATGTAACTAGGAGACCGTTTCTCCTAAGTATAATTCTGATTTTGAAGATCCTTCACAGTGTCTTATTTTACTGATTTATTCGGCTAATCGAGGTTCGCGTCGCCTTTGCTTGTTTCAATGGAAGCAAACCTCTTTAATGAATGTATGAAGCATAGTAAATGTACTTAGTCTAAGCAGCTCCCTAATGTCTAGTAAACTTATCTTGTTGTAAATTGGAGAATTATAAAGAGAGAGAGGCTTTCGTAATATAAGGCCATATCACTCCTTTATTAGTGAGGAATGGTGATGGTCCAGGTGTAATTGGACCGCAGAGGAAATTACAAATTAAGGAAAGAAATCAAAGGAAATACAGGGAAGAGTTACGCAAAGCCCACATTTCCATGAGGCTATTGGAACCGTTGAGAGTAAATGACAACTCAATAAATTAGTTTTGAAGGAAAGTAGTCCATTTCTGGCAAAAGATTGCTTAGTTTCGCTTAGGAGTGCGGTACTCAATAAATAACACTGGGGAACACATTTTTTGTTGACTTACAGTATTTTTTTTACTAATTCTTGGCGTCAGAATCTTAAAATAACCTCAGATTTTGTCTTCCACGTCAACTTTTTAAACTACAGAATATCCTCAGAAATCATAAAAATAGTGCATTTAAAAGAACATAAAGTAAAAACGTACCAAATACACAGTTTATTAATGTAAGTTAAATCGAGTTCACACATATAAAATTGTATAATGAACAGTACTTAAAAATTAAGATAAAAATTTGCGTTTGCAGCTTTTTCTGGAGTTTTTAGTTAGTGTACATTCGCGCTTGATGCCCCAACAATAGTCAGCCATCATATGTAGGTCCCATCTACCTTGATACCTTGCTTCCATGACTCTCAAAGGAGTCGCTTTCATCTGCACCTTATCCGTATTCCCTTTCTTCCAAAGAGGGAATTTCATTGAAAACTGGCAAGGGGACTTCGGCTGAATGCGGTACTAGGCGAATAGCTGACGATAAACTAGGATACTCTATTTTACATTTTTTTTTCTTGTTATATCCCGATGTTTTCACTATACAAAATTAACAGTCACTTGAATGATCTTTGGGCTAGCGCCAAATCATAGGTATACCAAATGGAAGCTTAGCACGTGTTCCCTTGGTCCACATCCAAAAACCCTCAACACAATGTTTACACACTTTATGAGGTGCCCATGCTTTATCTTGATCACCAAGTTTCACTTTAAAATAGGCAAAATATGCTTGTATGACAAATGTACTGATGTTTGTCCTTTGACTGGGAATGGTAAAACTGCCACATATATAGTTATCTTAAACGAATAGAGGCTGTTTTCGCACTTTCGACGTGTAGGAGCAGAAGTAGCCATAAGGAAACGTTTCAGTTTAAACACAATATGTAGTTCTGTACACTTCCGTCACAAAATACTAAATACTGCTTACCGACACACAACGTTTCACCAAAGTATAACAGACGCAACTAAACAGACAGGTCTAGACCAGTATGCGCCCCATCCACATAGAAATCGACGTGACTTGACAGAAGAAAACTAAAAACAGTTTTGAAACTAGCATGCCTAATTCTAAAGAAAACAGCCAAAAATCTAACTCAACAGAAATTGAGTTTCAAATTTTTCTCCGGTATAATTAATAAAACCCACGAGTTGGGCTGGCCACCATACCCACACCAGATTTTAAACACTTCAGAGAAACAGAAGGAGAGTTTTTTTGACCGTAGATATTATTCTTAGATGATTTTAGTTGGGGTTCGGTCTGCCTTGACCGAACCCCAACTAAAATCATCTAAGAACTTCAGAGAAACCTGTAAAAGACACTACCTCAAATTTCTACCAGTTTATTTAAATTCTTAATGAGTCAAATCTATACCTATATTCTTTGAACTGTTGCAACTGTTTAAGTGACATTTCTGGTAAAAATTGAACTATGTGCATGATTAGGTATTTTAGAATAGCAGATTCTCTTCAAAATTACATCTACTCTTCATTAAACCTATACGAAAGAATCTATAAATTTGGTCCTTTCAATATAAACGGTTGGTCAAGTGGGTCTAGCGTATGCTCTTTAAAAATATATACTAAGTTTAATATTTCATCTTCTTTCATTAACATGAAATTAAATGAAAGATAATACTTAATTAATGATACAGAACTTCTTTTAAAATATTTCGGCTCCTGGATAGTACAGAATAATAATAATAATAACTTTTTTTGGTAAAGTCACATTCAAAAACCACCATTTTAAGACTACTAAAATCTTAAGAAATATTAGCATTGCAATAATACAAATTTCATTTTTATGACTATTAAGTCACGGGCATAAAATAAGAAAAACCGTGTCACTTTGAAAACAATCAATTTCTGCTAAAAATAATGGCTTCAACATTTTTGACGACGAAAAAATGTAGACTTCAACATATTTGTAAAAAAAAAAAAAAAAAAAAATCCAGATTATTCTTTAAAAGACTTAGGATTTTTTGAATCAGACTCATGTAGTAAGTAGAAGCCTCCAAAGTCGCAAACTGAATTTTAAATTTTATTCAAATCAGGTATATTACTGTGCTTAATAAATTTATAATTATTACTGTGAGGGTAAATTATGAATTATACCTAAACTTTCTAGAAAGACTCCAATACAAGCCTTCTACTTACTGAATAACCATATGACCAGAACTAAAATAATAAACCAAATTTGAATTAGAAAATTCACTTCAAAGCAGGACAATCAATTTTAATATGCAAACAAAACATTACATCCTTGAATTTTCCAGAAAACATTCAATCTTTAAAGGCTTTCTAAGGTAACAAATGTAGCAATTTTAACAAAAGTTTTTTTCTCTCTTTGCAAACAAATTTTTCAGTAATCTTCTTATATCGGGGGGGGGGGGGAGTCTTACTTGCATAGCCATGCGTAAGAAATAATTTTTTATTGACTGAGGATAGTCGAAAAGCGAAACACTTATCAAATAAAGAATAATTCTCTGAAAAATGAGACCAGATAATCCTGATTAAGGGACATTTTGTTGGTTGAATTGTGACTTATTCTGAAAATAAGGATTGATATTGAAATACTTGACTCAGCTGATTTATAAGAATGAATTTATATATAATATTTTTGTAATATCATTTACTTTTCTGAGATGTAGAATCCCATAAAGTCGACAAAATATCCAAAAATCCGTGATGAGAAAAAACCCAAAATTTTCAAATAACAGTTATTTCCTTACGATGGCATTAGATAAAAAAAATAGGTAATATTTCTATGATTCTGTGAGGTAGAATGAAACAAACTCCTCTGTGCCCGAATTCGCTACCTCAAATACTTTCCTTTGTGAGATATTGTTACTGCGTCACTGTTGTCCACATTTAGTGACTCAACGTCTTGTTTTCGTAGTTCAGGTGATGACTAATTGTAATCTACTGTGAACGAGCGTCAGTGATCGTTCCCATTGTTCACTGTTTGCTGCCCACTCACTGGTGCTCAAATCTCAGAAGGAATGTGGGGCTTTAAGAATGTACAGAATATTATGATCGAAAAATTAAAGTCGAATCGTCAATATTATTCTATGTTTCGAGGTCTTCTAATCTGCAAATGTGAATTTTTATAAATTTATCCATGTGTGTGTGTGTGTGTGTGTGTGTGTGTGTGTGTGTGTGTGTGTGTGTGTGTGTGTGTGTGTGTGTGTGTGTGTGTGTGTGTGTGTGTGTGTGTGTGTGTGTGTGTGTGTGTGTGTGTGTGTGTGTGTGTGTGTGTGTGTGTGTGTGTGTGTGTGTGTGTGTGTGTGTGTGTGTGTGTGTGTGTGTGTGTGTGTGTGTGTGTGTGTGTGTGTGTGTGTGTGTGTGTGTGTGTGTGTGTGTGTGTGTGTGTGTGTGTGTGTGTGTGTGTGTGTGTGTGTGTGTGTGTGTGTGTGTGTGTGTGTGTGTGTGTGTGTGTGTGTGTGTGTGTGTGTGTGTGTGTGTGTGTGTGTGTGTGTGTGTGTGTGTGTGTGTGTGTGTGTGTGTGTGTGTGTGTGTGTGTGTGTGTGTGTGTGTGTGTGTGTGTGTGTGTGTGTGTGTGTGTGTGTGTGTGTGTGTGTGTGTGTGTGTGTGTGTGTGTGTGTGTGTGTGTGTGTGTGTGTGTGTGTGTGTGTGTGTGTGTGTGTGTGTGTGTGTGTGTGTGTGTGTGTGTGTGTGTGTGTGTGTGTGTGTGTGTGTGTGTGTGTGTGTGTGTNTGTGTGTGTGTGTGTGTGTGTGTGTGTGTGTGTGTGTGTGTGTGTGTGTGTTTTTCATCGATTAGTTTTTCAGATAAAATTAGTTGGCTATTGATCATTTTGGTCAAGTAATTTTGTACAATAATTTAGCCTAGGCCAATTTTTCGAGAATAATTTTCCCTTATTAGAACTGAAAATAAACACGAACAATTTTCAATTTTGAATAATTACCATTTATAAAATAAATAAAAAACTATTATGTAACATTTACAATTTTTCACATTTATGTAATCACACATTATTTATTTATATACTGTTATTATTTTAAAACTTTATTTAACTTACCAAGACTAATAAGTTAGTAATTACAGTTGTCTTGTAAAACTACACATCAACATATAACCTACATATATAATGTAACCTACCCTCTATATCAATTTGATCATAGCCAGTATAATAGTACTTTTATGAAATACATATATATTTATATTTTATAAACTAATAATACATATATAAATTTGTTTGTGTGTATTTTTAACCCTAATGATGATAAAATATATTCTCAAAATATTTATACAAAATCACTAGACCGAAATCCTCAATAATCAACTCATAATATATGTTGATTTTCTTTAAGGAAATTTACTAAGAGCTAAAACATTAAATACTGATTTTAGTTGTGGTATTTAATTACACGTTAATTTTATACAAGAGATGAAATAGAATTTTAAAAATCTTACTACCTCAGCCGGTACTCGAACCTGGGTCTCCTGCTTTCCGGGCATGCCTCCGTGGTGCAATGGTTAGCATAACTGCCCGGAAAGCGGAAGACTCGGGTTCGAGTCCCGGCTGAGGTAGTAAGAATTTTTTATTCTATTCCCTTCCATTTCTTGAGCTAACACATTAATAAGTAAATACACAAATGAGAGTAAAAAGAAAGATGTGATCTGAAAGGTGGAGAATACGATATAAAATTACTTATTAAGTGGAGCATTACATCAGTTCCCATTGTACACTGGTAAATAAGTAAATTTAAATTCATCAATTGCAATATTGAAGTGAATAATAAGTGAATACAAGAGGCAATTGCAAGGTCTTTCAGAACTAATCTGACTGAAGTGTTTTCAGCATCAAAATCAATCCTTATTTTCAGAATAAATCACTTCGGAGCCCCGGTCTCAATTTAGTTCAATTCATTGATCAAAATGTCCCTTAATTCAAGAAGCCATCTAAATAAATCAATTGCAGAACAATTCTAAATCAGGAATCAATTGCCAATACTCATACTAAACGGACACATAAAAGTCGGCCGCGGGAGCCACATTTTCCGAGCGAATTTCATTTTAGACGCAATTAAGTTTATATTGTAGTCGTGCTAGCAGTCGCCTTAATATAATTCATCTCTGAATTGTATTTAATATCTATCAGTAACATAATTTTAAAGCTAAATTTTGAAAAACTGAATACCATTGAATAATGACAAATAATAATTAGAATAATAGAATAAGAAACTAAACTGATTTTCTTATAATAAAATTTTAATTAGTTTGCAACAGTAATCTTCCCTTTCGAGCCAGAAGTTAGAATCGTAGATAGGGACCTCGAGAAGGTACTAGAAATTTCGATAAAGTTCCCATTCCATATAGAAGACTTAAGAATGCGATATGATTGAAATATTCGGAAAGGTTAGAGAATTTTTTACGGTGCCTATAAAATGAGAGGAAACCTACAAGGTTGCGTATTGTTTGTTTTGTTAATAGACTAACTAATGCACAACAAGTGTTTAACTGGCATTTTAGCAGATTTCTCGTAGGAAAATCAAGCTATTCACGTTGGTAACATGACGCAACTTTTGAAAAATTGAAACGGACCTTTACCGATCCTAAATTGGAGCTGCTAAAAATATGTTCCGTTAAAAATTATNAATCATTTATATTTATATTGACGTGCTGTAGATATCGCAATTCTTATTTTAAAAATGAAACTATATTTGTTATTTAATTTTTTTTTTTTTTAAACCATTGAATCAGTTCAAAAATAGCTCTCATCAGGTAGGGGGGTTTTATGAGTTACTCAAAATTTAAAATATTAACAACTTCGTTATGAATAGCTTTGTGTTAAAATTTATTGAACGAAATCGGTGAAAATGTAATTTTAAAACATTTATATTTCATCACCTTTCTCGAAAAAACGCACATTAATATTCAATGATTTAATTTCGAGTGATGGGTAGGCCTTTTTTTTTTTTTTTTTTTATATATTGAATCAAAATTTGGTCTTAGTTCCTTAAGCAAATCCTTGAAAGAATTTATTTTTGGTTAAAATCAAGTAATTTAAGAAGGAGACTGAAATTTTTAATTGTAAAATCTACGTTAAGATTTGAGTTAGGAAAAGTATAAAGAACTTAATACGCGTAAAATTTAATTTTCAAATGACTATGTTCTATAATATTTTTACAAAAGATTATTTTTGAGGAGAAAATTTTGAATATAAATGCCACAGCTGTGCGTTATCTCCACTCTACCTCCTCGGCAAACGTTGGCTGTCATACCTATTACAATCATTTTTCTTAACTGTTTTTAAATTAAATCTCATCATTTACTCCTATTAGTATCCATATTTAATGGGGCATGAGGAATATACTTAGATTACGCAGTTCGTGCATTACCAATTTTGAGTCAAATATAACTCTTTGAACCCATGTCAGAGTTCCAACATAAACAACTGTTGAGATATTGATTTTCTAAACTGATGCTCTCATAAATCCTCATTCCTTCCAATACCAATTTCTACCATTAATGATACGTATATCCTATCTTTAGTAAACGAAAACGAATTCTTTTAGTAATGTTAGTTTGCTTATCCTTAAATATATTTCTTCTGAATTAACCAATAACAGTTATAAACGATAGACCGTTTCATGTGAGCGTATGCGTGCGTAGGTGTATATTATCATATATTGGTAGTCCCACTTTAATGAATTAATTTCGATCCTATGGATGAATGATCTATGTATCCTATGGCTGGTAGGATAATATGAAAACTTGTATTTTCTATCATATAACATGTAACTTTTCTTTAAGAAAATACTGAAATAAAAATAGCTTACGATATTTCATTAAAGATGTGCATAAATAACAGTAAGTGACTAATTTAATACAGCAAGTTAGAGAGGCAGTAGCAGTTAACCCCATAAATTAGGGGGTTGAACGGACTCTCCTCCATTTTAGCGAATTTCGTGCGTGTGTGTGTCACTCTGAACGCTCTACAGTCCGCAGTTTTTTTATAATGTAATTTTGAATTTCCCTTTTAAATATAAATAGAAAGGCTGAGCTCATTATTAAATAAATGTGAGATTATCCGAAAATTCAAATGCAACAAAAAAAAAAAAATTGTTTTTGGTGCTGCGGGAATAATATTTGGTTTACAGCAATGAAACTGAATTTAAATTTATTATTAAAAGAAATATTTTAGGACTTACATGGCAAAAGTGAACACTTAGGAGATAGTTGACCTTAAATTCTAATTTTATAGCCTAGAAGTAACAGTCAGTTGGTTTTCTTAATGAAAGTTAGTTTTAAATGGAAAAATACATTCTGAATTCGTTACTATTGATTCGTTCTTTAGAGCCCATAATTTGACCAATTGTAAGTGAGATGTTAAGTGCAGATAAAAAATATATTCCCCCAGTTATATCTTCTGCCACAATTATTTCCAAAAATCTAACTAGTGGAACATAAATAAATGAACAAGACATTTTATTAAAAATATTTAAAAATAATAAAAATTGCACTTGAGGTTAGAAAAAGAGGTTATTTCATATAAGATATATGTTGATTATCCTGGGATGTTTATGATTATAGTCGAAAACTAAACAAAAACTACTTAAAATTGTATAAACTGTAAGTCAATACTCAAAAATTAAGTCAAAGAACCAAACCCCCCCAAAAAAAAAAATTGTTAAAAAACTTATAAACACATGCTACTGTATACACCAACCTTAGTAAATAACGCTTACTCTATGGAATAAGCTGTGCAGAGGAGCACTGGAGAAATGGAAGTGGACTCTGGCTTATCAGCCCGACTGCCATCCCCTCTCCATTTGCTTACGAACACTATTCCCCCACAGCCAGTCAAAAAGCTTCGATATTCTCCGTTTTGGAGGAGAGTCTTTACGTCTATGTAAATGTGTCCTTCATAAGCTATATGAAAATGAAGTAGTTAATTCTGTATTTGCTAATAATAATATAATACTATGCGCGTATGTGTGCGTGTGCGTGCGTGTGTGTGTGGGGGGGGGGTGTTTGAGCACGCTTGATATTTAACCAAATTTGGAATTCAGGCTTCTCTTTGCAAATCTGTGGATAATTTCGATAATGACTGAAATCGTTCCAGGGGGGGGGGGGGCTTGTGCTTCAAAGTGATATCAAACAAATAGTGAATTTCTGCATTATTTTAAGAGTTGCAACGAAATGTATAGAACATAACAAACACATAGTTTTATTTCCTGGCATTAATATTCTTAACAAAAAAAAAGAATATTCGTGAAAATAGTCTTATACAGATGAGGTTTTATATATGGGATATATATACATATTATATTTACAAATAGACCGTGAAAGCATAGGTGAATATCTTTAATTATATTACTGATATTTAATGTGAGTTTAAGCATATTTGTTTTTTCGNATGTAATTAATTATTTATTTAATACTGATACCTAATTTAATATTTAGGCTTTCCATTGAAATGAATTCAGTTTTGAAATCGGATATGTGGGGAGTTTAGAGGAATGTCAAATGGGATATCGCCAATACTAATATTCGTTTTTATTAGTATTAGTAGTACGACAAAAAATTATAGAATATAATATGGGGATGTACTTTCATAATGTTATTATTTTTATAACGTTTTTACAAAAAAAAAAAAAAAAGTGTATTAAAGAAGATATTTAAGGATTTAAAATAAAGCTAAGAGCTGTCTTTACTCAACCCTTTCGAACCGTCATTACCATACTCAGCGACAGTGAGGTCGAATTACTTATTAACTCTAATCCATTTCTACATTTAGCAGAGGGTTATCTTGCCGGCCAACACTGGTGGCGCTATCTGCCGATGTAAAACCGAACTCCTTCCAGCCGGTCAAGGACACAGGACCACCAAGATCGTTGGGTCTCTCAAAAGGACAGAATTCGAAGTGGCACGAGTAATTAACATGCTTCTTTCTACACGAATGAGCAAGTAAGTGCCCATCAACCCTTGGGGGAACTGGGGCGTAGGAATAGGAAAGAGCTAATCCATTCGAGTTATTTATTACCAGAACTTTGAGGGATACAATAAATTATTCGAATCCTCCTGACCCACAGCCACTGAAGGTATTAGTTGGGGATTTCTTATCAAATATTCTTCTTCTTATGGCACCTCCAGTAGCAAAATTTCCGTTATCATCATCATTCTTTTGTAAAAACCAAATTATTCCTTTATTTTTTTTTTTTTAAATTAACTAATATGCTAACCCAATGTAAATTTTCTGGCACAGTCTTTATTTAGTTTACTCTGTTTATTTCATTTATGACACACGGACTTTTCTTTTATGAATAATCAATAAATTTTATTTTTTCCATGATACACTACTCTGCATTAAATTAAATTGTTGCTGTAAGGAAATCTCGCTATTGGGATTGGTCCCATGACGAAACGGCTTAAAAAAATCTTCGCTGATCCAACATAGAAGAACCTAATAACCTAATGGCCAGCTCAGAGATATACATATATATTTGTGTGTACGCAATTTAGCGTCTGCAAATTTTAAAATAAAGAGACTAAATTCGGTGTTAAGCTTACTTTTGTAAACCGTTAGAAGGGGGAGGGGAGATTGTTAGATGAAGACATTCACTAATAGATCCACAAAAAAATTTAGAGAACTTAATTAGGGAAAAATATAATTTCCTAACATTTTTGCAAATCATGGAAAATATTTGAGAATGTAATTTCAAAAGAAGGCCCTCTTTTTTTTTCTTTTTTTTAATAAAATTTAGAACCCAAACACAGTAGATACTTGACAAATGTGTTTGGCTTGTCTTTTTAAACCGTTGAAAAATTAATTTTGATTGACATCTTTCCAATTTGAAATGAGAAAAAAAGGGGGGAACTAGAGGGAAATCAAAATTTTATGTACAGAGATCACAATTTGAAATCGACAAATCTTCGTTATTATTAGCTTAACGAACAATTCCATTGAAAAAGTTGGTGTAAATAGTACTTTAGTAACATTTATATTCAATACGATTTTTTTAATTTTAGTATGTTTCATTGCTTTAAAGTTTCAAATGAACTATGTTTTTTTGTAAAAACTAGAGGACCGAATTTCCCACTTAAGTAATAAAATAAATAAAAATTTTAATTAAAAAAATAGATATTTTGTGTTTTTATGTATGAGATAATATTTTTTTAATTATTGAAGCGCAAAATGAATCCAAAGATTAGACATATTTTAATGTTAGTCTTTTGGTAGAAACAATGCAGATACGAAAGTTACGAAGAAGAGGTAATCTTATGAAAATTTGATTCTCCACTCCTTGGGTATATTGTGTTTCAACAATTACAGGTCACTTCTAACATGATACTTTTTTCAACCTCCCATTAAACCATTAAGTTTCATTCAAGTAATCTAGGGGCTATCTAGGTAATCACTCTATTCTAATCTCCCATGGCATTGGGCAAGCTTATATTGGAAAATAAAAGCGGGATTCAAAGATAAACAGGAAAAAAAAAAAAAGTAGATTCATCTTCCCCACTTAATCTAAAATCATATTTAATTTTGTTAAAGGCCACCTCTTACTTTTAAACTCTTTATCTAACTCCCTGACCCCAAAAACTTTAGACAACAGAAACCCATTTATTTAAAAAAAAAAAAAAAAAAAAAAAAAAAAAAAAAAAAATGAACCTGCAAAACTATCCCCCATTTATCTGATGAGAGTGATTCGTATAGCGAAAATAATAAACAACCGAAAAATTGTAGAAGCAACACAGTAAAATTCATCAATTATGTACTCTTATATAAGCTTTATCTTAACTTCAATTTAAAGTATAACGAGTAGTTTTTCAGCGGTAATAAAAAATGTAACTTAAATCTCAAACATAACAAGGGTATAACTAAAAGAAGAATCGAACTATAGGGGGTGAGGGTTAATAAGCAGCCTAAGGATCGCGGAAATAGGTAGCTTTCAGCAAAACTTCCAGATTTGAACCGTCATTTGCTGACATTGAGTTATCGAAAGTGGAGATCTACCTGAAAACCAATATAATTTGGGAGTCCGCTATCAGGCGAAAGAAACTCTTACCTTCATGACTCTAAGTGCTTAAGGACCATGGAGGATCCCATGGTTCCTAACAGAGAGAAAAAATCGGAGTCGGAGGCGCTGCGTTTGCTAAATTTTTTCATGTTCACGTAGGCTTCGACGGTGTCCAACCCGGAAGAAGAAACGGTAAATACATAAGAGTTTTCATGTTTCGCACCATTTCATAGCAGTAGGTTTTACATAACACAATTAATAATGGAATAATTGAAAATTTAAATTTTAGGTTTCAGAATTTAGATTTCTGTCGTCCACTAAACTCTCTTTACATCGGCCTGCGTATATCAGCCCCAACGAATTCCACCAACAGTGGCCGAGTGAATCTTAAATACCCAATTTGGTTCCATCATATAAAAACTTTGAATGCTAGAAGAGCACGTACAGTCAAATATATGTATATATGTGCGTGTGTGTGTGTGTATATAGCAATCTAGAACTGGTCGGATAGAGAGTGCAGTGTACACACAAAAAGAGAAAATATTACTAGGAGCAAAATTTTCTGGGATCTCTCGCCCTTCGTCAGTGAGAAGTGAAGAGATACGAGANTATATATATATATATGTGTGTGTGTGTGTGTGTGTTTACTTACATAAACACAATATATCATTCACCCCATAAACTCTAGATTGATTGGAAACACGATTTATTTTTCGTGGATTTTTTATATTTCTGTATATACCAAATTTATTCATAATACGAAGTCCATTAACAGGTGCATGCCCAATAAAAGGCTGTAAACTATATAAAACTTAATAAGAAAAGGAAAAGCTAAATAAAATCGGATACTACATAAATTAAAAATGATTCTTCTTTTTAGAGGTAATCCGATGAAAATAAATACAGATAAAAATATTTAAAAAACTATCTTTCGAGGCATAATCGATTTTCCAACCCTCTCCAGCACTCTTATATTCATAACTTCCAGAACAACAAGGTACTTTTTTAAAAAGTATGATGCTTGTGAAAAATGAAATTCCAAAAATTATTCAAATGGAAGTTTTTTTTTTTGTTTTTTTTTTACGGCATTAGTAGATGTTTTTTTGTTGGGGTTCGGTCATGGTAGATCCAAAAAATACACATTTTTTTTAAAAAGACCTAGACCGACCCCCTCTCCCCCCCAAAAAAGAGCATCTTCTAAAACTTATTTAATTCGAGCTCTCTCTTGGAGAAAAATGAAAACCCATTTTTGTTGGTAAAATTTTAGGTTCGGCTGTTCGTTTCAATGCAACTGCAACATTCATTCGTTTCACCCAAAGAAACCTTAAATTAATAGCTCTATAGAGCATTGGGTAACTTGAAAATACTATATATGTCATTTACTTTTATTTATGTATATCATTAATGAAACATGAGAAATCTGCATAACTCATGCGGGGCAGATTTTTTTCCAAAAGCCATGGGGGCTAAAGCGTTTTAACCACTGGCCTTTTTTGGAATTCGCTATATTAGTATAAAAATAATTCATAATGTCTTAAGGAACCAAATATTTCTCCCGGAAAAAGAGTGAGTTTGAGGGTGCTTGTTGCCTTCTTAAAACAAATAAAAAAAATCATAATTTAATTATTTTGGGATTCACCCTAATTGATTATATATATATATAATTCAAGATTACTGCTATATGAGGACAGAGGTGGTTTGTGAATTAAAAAAAATAATCCATTAGATTCACTCAATATATTATTATTATAACTTCCCTTAATAATTAAGCTTCAAGTTATCCACTAGAACCAAAGAAAGTGCAAACATTTAAGGATTGATTTAACAGCCTTATGAAAAATAATATAATGAAAACGAACAAAATAATTTTAATGAAATGTTTTAAGTCTACAACTTAGGCAACACAAATTTTCAGGGTACTACCCACTTCCTTCCTTATAAAAAGCCTTCATTTGAGCATGATCAAGAGGCTCTAACAATGCAAAATTATTGGTTCATTTTAAAGTAGACTACATCGAGACGATTACACTGTTAAACTCTGGATTTAGTCCATTGATAAAAATGTGTAAATCAAATCAGAGTAGTGGCTTTTAAATCAAAAGTGTGTTAAATTTAGAAAAAAATAAATATTTATGAAATGTATATTATTTTTAGTTGTTCATTTAAACTCAAAAGTTTTAGACTTAAAAAAACTACAAAAGCAACTTTAAATATTAGTATNAATTTTTCTCCAATTTCTTACAGTAAAAAAATAATTACACTTTTAGAATAGTTTAAAAAATATGTGGTTTAGTTTTAAAAACCTACTGTTATCTTAAAATAAAACATAGAATTAATATTATTTTAATGTTATTTTTCAAACATTTAATTTTGAAATTAATTTAATTAAAATTAAATTAATTTTTACCTTCAAAGAGATGTGTTTGACTGCAGGAAGTGGTGTCTGTCAGAAATCAGAAGAGGAGGAGTGAAGGACTGATGCTGAGGTTCCTCTAACTGTCAGATGCCCCCTCCACAAAATCCACCCCTCCCCCCCACTTATCTTCAGCTTTGGTACCTCCTTCTCAGTTTACTAATCATGCATCGATCTATTGCCCAGCACAAAGGCACAGAAAAAGCACTAATACTAATACAATATTATCTTATTATTATAGTAATAATAAGATATTCAGCGAAATTTTAAAGAATGAGGAATTCATGGTAATCATTAATTGTCCTGAACATAAGAAATTCTCTTCAAATAAAATGTATTTAAATTAATTAATAGGTGGGGAAATATTGTAAAATAATTAAAGATCAATAATGCATTTATTTTTAGAGTAATAGAATTATTGTAATAATCTATTATTATTTGAAGCCAAAATATTTGTTTGCTAAGCATTTACTGTAAATTAAAAAAGTTTTGCTACTTTCAAAAACAAAGTACTAAAAGCTATTGAATTTCAAAAATGTTAGTATACAATTTTTAAAAGATATGAGTGTTGGAGTGAGAAGGGGTGCTTTTACACTCGACTCTTTAACCTGGAGTCCCAAGGTAGGCTATTGTTGAATAGATTTTATTATTGTACAGAAAAAATTAAAATGTTGTTACATTATTACAAGTAAAGGATAGCATAATTTATCATCATTGATAATTTTATTGAAAGACTAGCAATTTTTGCAATTAAATTTTATTTGGAAGAAATTCTTCCACCATTAGGTCATAAATGACTTACTGGAAAATTATTGAAAGATATATCTTTCATTCATTCTTTATATATAAATATAAGAATTTATTCTCTATACATAAATTCATTCTTTATATATAAAGAATTGAAAAATATCCTTCCTACTTTTGCATTTCAGGGTGTCAAATCATATTATTTACTTATTTATAAAACAATACTATTATTTACTTATTTATTACTAAGCAGAAAAGTTTATGAAATAATATTTAAAATAAAAGCCCTTACTTATTGAACCATATTATTGAAAGGATAATAATCAGTGTTGGGAAGATGGGTATGTAAGATCACCAAAATCACATGACTTTAAAATGAGCTACCAATAGGTGGTATAAAGAAAGTCTGAAGTAAATCCTTAGCAATGTTTCTTATGCATAAAGTAAAAGTAGTTAAAATGGAATGGTAGGGTGTAGATAATTATTTATACTACCAACAGTTTGAATAATTCAGTGTGTGTGAGCAGTGAAAATTTCTGCCATCTTGCAACATTCTTTAATTTTCAGTTTGTTTTCTAGTATACATTGCAGTTGTATCACACATCAAATCCAAGAACATTGTTTTCATTTTAACTTTGTGGACTAAAGATGAGCATATTATCTTTAACTATATTATATTTACCATTCAACTTCTAAGAGGTAATTATTTGTTCGTACTAACCATCACTTTTAAATGAGGGTTTATTCTTTAAACTAGCAAGCATATATTTCTAGCATTTTTAATATGGCCTTATTATTGTGGAGATATTACATGTAAGAACTGAGCTTATAATATATATATATANTGGTGCCAGCACTATATATATATATATATTATCCTTATTTTTCACGACAATTTTACTTGGTAAATACACCATATGGGTCATTTTATACAAATTTCTTGATGTGACTGATAAATAAGGCAAATTGGGCATGATATGCATTTGTCATATTCTCTCTTGTTAACTATAAATAGCACAGAAATATCAGTAGACAAAAATTTACTTTGTAGCTATAAATAGCTCGCTGCATCATCTCCTAGTATCTAGTTGATACTTAATATCAATTTGGAGAGCATATTAGCAGTTGTGATATAATTACTCAATCCTTAATATTCATATGGTACCACCTGCATTCATTTAATGACCTTATTCTGGCCATCTCACAGGAACTCTTGTTCTGGCAAAATATTTCTGATATCTGCCTTTTGTTAAGGAAAGGTTCAGAAAGCAGGGCAGAAGCTTCATTAAAAGCAAGCATGGTGGGAGAATGCAGAAGCATTAATATGAAAATTCATAATGCTATATGGTGCTGTTTAATTATTTTTTTGAGATGATTATTTGCCAATATACAAAGCCAAACTAAGTATCTGAACATGGAATTTTATAAACTTTTTTTTTTTAATAAATAAATCTTTATTTGTTACATTCGGTTACTTAACATCTTGTAATTTGATGATATGATAAACTAAAAATAAAATAAAAGAAAAAAAAACATAATAAAAAAAATAAAATCAACAATAAAACAAATAAATGGTCATCTCTGTGGAGGGAGAAGGGGCCCATCGACCCCATTTCCAATAGGTTTTGGCATTAAGGCCCAGGAGGTCACGAGGCCATCTCCGTTTTAGTCACCGGGGAGGATTGTGGGGATATGGCATATGGGCATATGGATTGGAATGAAATTAGGGTTTACTATGGAAGAGCTTGAAGCGGATGGAGATAAGGTCTTAGACAAAAGGAATATTAAAGTCGTGATGAAGAGACACATAAATAAATAAATAATAAATGTTGGACACATAATATGGAGCATTAGCAATTATTCTGAGAATTTTGGACTGAAAGGATTGTATTCGTTGGATATTGGAAGGCCTAGCGGCAACCCACAGTTCTGCACTGTAGGTCCAGATTGGTCGTATTATGGTCTAGTAGATGGTCAGTTCATTTTCTAATGTGAGGTGTGAGCACCTATTTATAAGGCTGTATAAAGGTTCTGTGGAGTTCTTGTCGTTTGATTTTAGTATGTTCATTCCAGTTGAGTCGTGAGTCAAGGTGGAACCCAAGGTAACGGACTGAATCAGGGAGAGGTATAGGGATGTTATTGTATGTAACATTAACAGGAGAATCTTTTCTTAGTTGAAAATTTACTTGTACGCATTTGGACTCATTTATTTTAATTCTCCATTTACTACACCACTGCTGAATAGCATCAAGGTGGTTTTGTAAAATGTTAGAAGTGGTTTTGGAATCAGGATGGAAGGAGAGGATCGCTTTGTCATCTGCAAAAAGGGCTAAAAGAGTATTAGGATGAGTAGGGATGTATAAAGTATAAAGGATAAAAAGGATGGGTCCAAGCACACTGCCCTATGAAAGACCCGCTTTCACAGGGTAGTGTTCAGAGTAATTTGATCCTTACCGGACCCTAAAGAAGCAGTTAGAAAGATAAGATTGGAGGATTAGGTAGATGGTACTTGAAAATATGGACTTCAGCTTATATAATAGTCCAGTATGCCATACTCTGTCAAATGCTTGAGTGACATCTAAGAATGCACAAAATTCTTTTTGCTCGAGGGAAGAGGAAATAAAGTCTACAATGCGAAACTCCTGCTGGACAGTAAAATGATGGGATCGAAAGCCGAACTGATGATTATGAAGAATATTTAAGGAAGTTATTATAGGTATTATTCGTTTTAAAAGAACTTTCTCAAATACCTTAGAAAGTAAAGGAAGAAGGCTAATTGGTCGATAGGATAATGTGTTAGGAGAAGATTTACCGAGTTTAGGAAATAGGATTATTTCAGAAAATTTCCAGAGTGGAAAATGGGTGGTTCGAAGGACACAATAATAGAGGTAAGTGAGGAAAACAATTGCCTTTTGGGGTAGGTTTCAAAGTATTAGCCCGGTGATAAGGCCATAGTCGGGTGCTTTGGGCTTAGGCAGATGGTTTATAATGTACTTGACATCAGAAGGTGTCACTGCCTTAATCGGTAAGGATATTGGTAATGGTATATCCAGTGACTTCTCAACCTCCGCGTTATTGGACAAGTTATCCAGGTCCCGGGATGAGGAGTGAATGTATGCTTTAGAAGCTGGGCAAACATTTGGGCCTTGTCTTTGTCGGAAGATTCAGAAGGTTCATGTGTGTCTCTCCACATTTGACACATCAGGCACCACACTCACAGTATTTTTTAGTGTGATCGTATTCCTGGCATTTGTGGCATTGAACTATGTCTCTTAGAGGGAGGGGCTTCTCCACTCGTATTCTACAATGGCAAAATGAGGTTATATTGTAGATCTTGTCTATATTGCTTGTGGGCTCGAGATCCACAAAGAACAAGGGCAATGGAGTCTTTATATGACCATCATTACCAGGCCTACTTGTTGTAATGTTAATGGCATTTCTGACCTGGAAGCCAAGTTCAGTGAGCTTCTCTTTATATAATCAGGAGAGGTTAAGTGGTGGAGGCGATGGATGATGACCCTGTCTGCACGCTATCCTTTAGTTCATAAGTGTGATGCTGGGCGTTTGTCTCTTTCAGATAGCTCACTATACCTCTGTAGGTGTCTGGGCTATCTGGCATTATTTTAGTGACTTGCTGGCAATTGACACAAGTGTATCTCCCATGGCCGACTGGCTCATCGAGTTGAGTGCACATTAGGCAAAAGTTTTGTACATTTCTGACAAAAATGGGAGGTGGTCGGGGTATACGTTGGGTTCCATCTCCTCTTCAGTAATGTTTTGAAGAGGCTGAAAAGGATTTACTGAAATAAAGGGTGATAGGTTTTCATTCCTATCTGTCATTTCATTGGCGGGGGGGTGTGATGGTCACTCCTTGAAAGGTGCTGGGGCGTGTTTGTAATTGGTCTCTCTCTAATGGAGTGCTACTGGCGGAATGCCGCCTCTTATCTTTAGGAGGGGTCATGGGTGCATCACGACGCTACCCTTTTCGCCGTCCACTAGCAATCACCTGATGATAATGATTGCCTCCCATATTTTAATCATAAATTTATAAAAGAAAAAAAAAAAAAGAAAAAAAAAAGTAGAGTGGCTGAGTCTCGAACCTGTAACGCTGGGTTAAGAGTCTGGAACGAAGCCTGCTACCCAACAGGCTGAGAGATATGGGAGGCTATGAGGATTAGATTACTCTGAATATTACCAAGTGGAGGCAGGAGTTCCACAAGGTAGTTTGCTTGGGTCCATCTTTTACATCCTGTATACTGCCAATATCCCCTCTCATCCTAACAAACTCCTTGCAACCTTTGCTAATGACCAAGCAATCCTCTCTTCCGATGCCGACTCACATACTGCCAGGAAAAATCTCCAACGACATCTCATTGAAATACAGGTATGGTGCCAGCACTGGCGCATTAAGGTCAATGAAGGAAAATGCTGTCATGTTACGTTCACACTAAGGAAGTATCATCCTGGCAGAATTTATTTTAATGATATTCCTATCTCTGCGTCAGGTATTTGGGCTTTCATCTAGATACTCGACTAACATGGAACACACACACAAAAATCAAAAGACAGGAACTAAATAGGAGATTTGGAAAACTTTACAAACTGTAAAACTGCAACTGTTAAACTAAACTGTTAAACCGCAAGTCAACTTTAACTGTGACTAACAAACTAACCCTTTATAAGACGCTGCTGAGACCTATTTGTACTTATGGAGTCGAACTGTTAAGGAACAGCTAAACTATCCAACATCCAAAGAATACAGTCCTTCTAATCCATAATCCTAAGAATAATTGTTGATACACCCTATTACGTTGCTAACTCCTTACTCCACAATGACCTTGAAATCCCTTTTGTAAAAGACATTATCACAACCCGTTTTAATAAATTCCACTCTGACCTTTCCATGCATCCTAATCGTTTAGCCCAAACTCTATCTAGTATTACCCATCTTAATAACCCATTGGAATTGGAAATGGCCGCGTGATCTCATTGCCAACACTTCCTAATAACAATTAAAGTAAACGAACAAAACAAACAATTGTAAACAGTGATTTAGGAGTACTGCCATTGGGCAGCTTCTCCAATGTAATTCCTGAATAAAGTATTTTAAAAAAAAATAATTCTGATAGAAATTAAAAATTAAAATTTGATTAATGCAAGAAATTAAGTAATAACATATTTTATAATTAATACATACATAACTTTATTTAGGCATATGAATAAATTATTAAACTAAAAAAATATTTACTTTTTCGAAACTGTAGTTTTCTCAAAAGACCTAGGGCTTCTAGTCAGGTATTTTACTAGTCTAGATTTCGTGATCCTGAGTTTGTAGAGAAACCAATAAATATGAAATCCAACACTGTGTCTTTGGCCTAAAGAGTAAATTAATTTTTTCCAATAGAAAATAAGTTTCTTGATTTATACGAACTAGTAGCTTGTAGTGGACAATATAAGTATTAATTCAATATTAATTTGAAAGTGTTTTTGATAGATAATTTTTGTTAAACCATAAAACAGAAGAATAATATCAATGTAATGTTTTAGCACGGGTTCCTACATAGGAACTAATATAAACAAAACTAGTCGAACAATAATCAATATTATAAATTTGTTTTTATGTAAATTGGTGGATCAAGTTTTTAGACAGTATGGCAGCCAATATTTTAGAAACCATGTATACATTTCTTATCGTGACCTAATTTTAGTCATAATAATAAATGTATAAATAGTTAAAAAGAGAATAATAATAAGGCAAGTGTATTTTTCTAGCAATTATAATATAAAATAACAAAAGTCAAAGGATTAATAAAACTTATTCTATCAGAAGATGAACCATCACAGCCAAGAGGACATTTTGTGAGTTGGGGGGGCTGGTGGACGACTTCACCAAATTTTATAATATCCTTCATTTTAAGCTCATCTTGTTTTATATAATTATTTTTTAATTCTCTTTTCCTAATTGAACCTATAATAACAAGCAATAAATAAATTCAATAAGTAAATCATTCACTATGGAAAATAATGATAAATAAAGTTGAAAGAATAGATTTTTTTATTAAGCATATGTTTTTTTTTACAGTCATACAAAAATTACATAAAGATAAATAAATGTTTGATAATCAGGAAATTAGATTGTTTCATCGCTTTTCATTCTTCAAATACTTAGTGTACTACTTCACATTGAACTAGTATTTGATTAAAATTGATTAAGTCATTTCAAAATAATTCTTATATTTAAATATTACTAGATAAAAAATTGTATAGACTAAAATTATCTTAATTAATTATTGTAGTTAAATATTCCAAGAAAATACAAATAAAATAAATATCTTTTGAATAAAAAGACTAATACATAAGTTCACAAAGCATTTTAATAATCTTGACTATTCTAAAAATATATAAAATTAGTTATTATTTATCTAAGTATAACTAATTAAATAAAAATAAATACAATCATTTGCAATTTTAAAAAAAAATGTCCACATTTAAACCTTAGTTCTCACACATCAACAGGCTAAATTAAATAGGCATATTATCTTTAAAACCTTTAGACACATTTATGAAACATTTCCATAAATCTTTTAAAAAGTAATTAATTAATGTACTTAGACAAATAAATATGTTCCTTCTAAATACTAAATGTATTAAATATTTAAAAAAAGATTATTTATTTCTTCTCTTAATAATTAACACTGCTTCACTGTGTGTTATTAGTTGATAATTTAAGTTAAATTAAAACAATGTTTCCATATCTGCTTGTTGCATCTGAAAAATAATCTTTTCATTCTAAAATGCTTTTCTAATTTAAATTGTTACCGTATGAGAATATGTTTTCACTTCGTATCAAGTTTATTTAAAATGTTATAATTGAATGCAAACTAAGTTTACACACTTCACTTGAAACATAATTAATTTATCCAGCAATATTCACTAATAAAAACTATTTCCAACATTTTATTACAATTCATAAAAATTTGATAGAAAAACATATAAATTTACAAATCATTACTATTTATATTTATATTAAATGTATTCCACATAAAAAACCATAACAATATATACATACATACATGTATGTATGTATTGTTATGGTCAATACATACAGACCGAGTGCTTCAATTCTAGTTGATAAGACTATTTAATTTTATCCTGTTTCAGAGTTCATCCCCTAAAGATCTTGTAGTGATTGCTGCTGAGGTATCCATGTTGGGAGATGGACAAGAGGTCCACCCACTTAACCTCTACCTTCTTTCCAGCAAATGAGGTGCCTTCAAACATTGTTAAGGTCTTTATCAACCACTGCTATAGAAGAAACAAGAAATTTCTGATTTAATTCAATGACAATGCTTTTTTTTTTTTTTTTTTGTGTTAGCCTCCCTTGCAACCACTAAGGGTCATTGGAGGGAGGGGCTATCTACAGGTTGCCACCCTATTTTAAACACCCATGGCTCAGGACAACCTTCTATATTATAAATAAAAGATTGACCTGGGCGGGATTTGAACCCGCGGCGTCAGGATTGCGAGACCCGTACGGATCCCCTGAGCTATCCCGGCGCCCCAATGACAATGCTTAACTAAAGGAAGCACTAAAAACAACAAAAGAGGTGAGAATATTTTTAAATACGTATTCAGTAGTAATAATTCTTCAAATAATCTTCAAGGCTAGTGGTTGTGTTTTAGCATAATTGACAGAGTTGATATTTATTTTAAGGGAGGTAAGAGAGAAGGTGAGTAATTCCATGACAAATTAACTGATCAGATCTTTTTAAAGATGCTCAAAACATCTAAGAGCACTCATCGATGAATCTATGACATAGTAGATTACTTTGATGCCCTTGTGATCATCATCTGAGGTAAATACACAATTGTTCTACTTAAAAGAGAGTAATTAGCCTTGAAATTCATAAGAAAAGTGTCTTGAACATCAGCCCCAATAAATGCACCATTGTAATTTTAATGAGAAAGAAGAGAAAACTCTTCTGCTGTTTATATTTATATCAAATTATAAAACCTCTTTCCTCAATGGCAAAGAAATTAAACAGCAAAAGGTCAAATTTTTGGAAATCATTCTTGTTAAAAGATTATCATGAGACTCCTACTTGGACAAAAGCATTGAAAGAGTCAATATGGTTGTACAAAAGAATATGCAGCAAGTCTTGGAACGCTAAACATGTCTTGGATTCTGCACTGGATGTATATAGCTGTCTGCCCAGGGGATCTCTTATGTCTCTTTGTCAAAAAAAAAAAAAAAAATGTACAAGAAAACATATGATTACGAAGAACAAGAAGTTTCTGATTAAAATAACAATGAAGATTATAAAGGCTTAAATGCATGGTATCAGAGGACTATGAGAACATGCCAGACAACTAAGCATCAATCCCAACACAGATGGCTGCAAAGGGGGCCATTTTGAGCATCCTAAGATTAGTAAAAAAGGGTTGATGAAACATAGAAACTATAACAGGCACAATGAGATCCTCTAAAAATTAAAGAGACTGGACTTGGTTGAAGCCCTACCAGATCAAATGCCCAAAAGGAACAACTTGGAGGAAAATTATACAATTATTTTACATGAAAAATGCTAGATTAAGGAAAGTAAATCAAAACACGAGACTAACTGTCCTTGAAGAAGAGAGGTCTCTTCACTCCTCTCTGACTAAAGGCAAGCAGTCACCCTGAAAATTGAAAATATTCTGGTTATTTTTTTTGTGTGTGTGTTCATTACTCTTTCTCTTGTTTTTATTATACACACACACGCACGCACGCACGCACACACGCACTCATGCACACACACACACACACACACACACACACACACACACACACACACACACACACACACACACACACACACACACACACACANCACACACACACACACACACACACACACACACACACACACACACACACACACACACACACGCACACACACACACACACCATGGTCACAATCATGCTTTCTTTATATATATTTTAATAAAGATCATTTTTAGTTTCTCCAATGTAGAATCAGCTTGATTTTCCTACAGGAAGCCTGCTTAAAATAATTTATGGTTATCTAGAATTCACTCTTTTAAGCAGGAACAAGAAACATTATAGCAATTAATATTCAGAGTATAGTCCATTGTTATCTACCATCATTAACCATCTACTAGCCAATTGATTGATCCCACAATAATTTCATTCCTTCAGATAGTTGCCAAAGAACTCGTGGAATGAAATTTTGTTTCTGCAAAAGTAACAAATTTTTTTCCTTTACCATCTTTCCAGTTGTTCACAGTAGAGTTCAGAATATATAGAGCATTCCCAGGCAAGTTTGAGTATACTTGTGGACGGATCCGATTCAACAGCTTCCTGCAGAACCTGAACAATATCTATTAACAGTCGTCCAGAATCCTTCTTCCTTTCTAATGTTGCACCTCATGCAAGCAGTGAGATGGTCAATGACACCTTCCTTTCTAATGTTGCACCTCATGCAAGCAGTGAGATGGTCAATGACACCTTCCCTTCATATTTAACAATTTCAGGAGTTGCTTCAGTAGCAGTGAATTTTTTTCAGTAATGCATTAAAATTACAAGAATTTCATAGGACAATGTCATGTTTCCCTATTAAACAAATTACTAAATTGAGAATTAGAAACTCATAAAAAGGTGACCGAGCTCCGAAGATAGAATCAATTTTTCTGAAAGTGCTCAGCAAGTAAAATAAATAAAAAGTGCAATTATGACCCTAACTGTTATCAACTTTACTACCTGCACAAATAAATGAAAAAAAAAACTGATTAGAGGTTTAAAAAGAAAAAAGAAAGTTGAATGGGGTTTAATAAACTTAGAGAATGCTCTAAAGTGATTAAGTAATGGTAGGTAAGAAACAGAATAAAACATTTAGTCATTTGCATTTGAAATCTTAAATTTGATAAAGCAATTTTTTTTTTTTTTTTTTTTTTTTGGCACCCCTTTACTTAATTTTATATTTAGGTGTTTAGAATCAGGAGCACTTTCATTTTTGATCACTGGAACATTTAATTTTGAGATTATTTCGACATTTATTATTTTAAACATTTCTTTTTCCAGCTTTTAAAAAACTAATATTCTAAAGGGATCTTCAGAGACTTGTATCCCCTCACCATATTTAGCATAATTAAGATTAAGATATCTCAAAACCTCAGAACACCACACATAAAGATACTAGTCCTCTAAAGTTCTTTTAATATTTCCAATCAAATTATAAACATAAGAGATTTACATACCTAATAAAAGTTAAGAAATTTTTTATTTTAATCAGTTCCAAAATATTATGCAATTCAAAAATGTTCCTTTTAAACATTTAAGGCCCAATAGTACTTACTAGAATTTTCCGAGAGATTTTTGGATAATTCTGGACTTTTTGGAAGTCAGCAAGTCCTTGGAATTTAGCATAACTTCAGTGATTAGGTGCAAATTTACAAAGAACTGCATAACATTTTATTTTCATTTTACTTACTTATTAGATAATAATTCAAGAAGAAAATGAAAATTACCTCATTAAAAATTTCTTCAGTAGCTATCCAATCTATGCAAGAATGCATCATCAGGCTCTCCAGGTTTTTGCTTCAGCCTTGGATATCGTAAATCCCTTTGTTCCATTCCTGTAAGTAAACAACAAAATTTAATTTTTTTTAAAATTAGAAGCACTCTAGGCTTAGCTGTTAACTTTTCACAATACCAGAAGTCAAGAAAACCCCTTTACACATACACCTACTTTCATCAATTGTTTTAAACAGAATGAATTAGCATATTTTAAAATAAAAATGTTTCAATAATTAGTGTCATTAGTATTACATTCAGAACAAGTTGTTTTACTTAATATTATACTAGCCTTAGGGTAGCCAGCTCAGCCAAGGAGATCAGTGTGTCTCCTGAACCTGATGCTACTAGTTTGAATACTGCTCTGGGAAGTTTTTATTGAGAAATAAAAGCCTGGCTAGTGCCTTGAGTATTTAGAATAGAGTGTCAACCACTTCAGACCCTTTCTTCATGACCCTAAGTAGTTGAAAAGGAGTAAAAAATAAATAAAAACTAGCCTTAATGTTCATCCTTCTGGAAAAGTTAAGTAAAAAAAAAAAAAGGCTTCAAACAATTTAATAAAGCTTAAAATACATATTAAAAATTAGTAGAGTATTTGTTGGGGTTCGGTCAAGGTTGATAAAATACATAATTTAAAAAAAAAAAAAATTTTTCATTATTTGCCAACATTTTGGCTTACATTGAAAGGCATCTTCAAAGCTGAAGAAATAGAATGTCATAAGAAAACAAAAAAAAATTATATGATTTAAATTATTACTACATAAAACTAAAGTAACTGAAAGTAATGTTATATAAGAAAGTGTACCTATCATGAGGGCGAGAGTTAAAGTGCTGTCACATGAAAAACATCTGCATGACTGAGAGGTAAGGATTAGAAATTGGAAAACTTATGACTAATATCCTTCTCTTTAATGTTTCCCTATGCATATCATAATAAAAACTTGTTAAAAAATTATACATTTTCCACTAACCAAACCAAGCCCCCTTCCAAAACAATGACTTTACTTTCTGCTCCCTCCCTTACATTCCTAAACTTTTGGAAAAAATCAAGAAATCCTTTAATAAAACTTTCTCTGATCTTAAGCTTGCTTTTTCCACTAATCACAAACTTAAATATATTTTCACCCACCTCAAAGACCCTATCCTCCTACTTAATCTATAGAGTTCCTTGTTCCACTCCTAATTGCCATGTCCATACATTGGCTAAACCAAACCTTACTTCCCATAGAATCGACATTAAATAAAATAAATAAAAACTGCCATAAAAAAACATGTCATCCACAAAGGACACATATTTGACATTGAAAACAAGAACTGAGATAGAACAAATTTCTTTAACATATTTATTTTCAACATTCTAAAAAACTATTAGCCCTCCTCCCAAATCAACCCATCCAACTGTCTCCACAGGCTACTTATCTGAAATAATTCCTACCTAATTTTCCTGGTATTGTCCCTTTTATATAGGCCGCTCTACCTTTATGCCTTCACAATTCCCACCATTGACTTGTCCGTTATTGTCTTTTGAGCATTTCATATTACATCGCTTTTAGTTCATTCATTCATTAGATTCAATCTGCTTTTTATGGGACATAGACGGTCCATCATTTATAGGATCATATATATATATATATATATATAAAACCATATTTATATGAGTTCGATTTTAGGCTCTGGGGCTTTATGAACCCGGATCTCTCCTAAGGTAGGGGGTGTTAAGAATGTGTTACTCAAACCGCCTTTTCAATAATTAAATATGCAAATATCAGATGTGTGTGTGTGTATATATATGGTCACTACTCATAAGCAGAAATTTTCCATAAATCAGATATAATGCTAACATGGATAGCATAAATTACTTAAGGAGAATCTGCCCAAAAAAAGATAAATGATTCTCTCATAATTAGAAAAGCATACATTTTATTTTTCAGTATTTTGTACTGTATTTAAGTGTGTGTGTGTGTGTATATATATACACATATACACACTTAAATACAGTACAAAATACTGAAAAATAAAATGTATGCTTTTCTAATTATGAGAGAATCATTTATCTTTTTTATATACTGGGATTTACCAGACATAAACATGCAGTAAACTATTACCTTTCCAGTGACATCACGCAGCAAACTTCAGCACTAACCAGCTAGATTCGATGTGTGACGCTAAATCAGTAGCATCTATAACCTTACACAAATTTGACAATTACTAAATAAAAATGGCTTACCTGAATATGAGATTCCACACATAAACAACCCTATTCATCCTTGTATCTGGGAGGATATAGACAGGATGCATCCTGTAGAAAAGATAGAAAAGGATCTCGGTCACCACCTCGAAGCCGAAACCACATATATTCAGCTAAGTAGAGGTCCAAGCTGTCTTGAGTTTTCCTACTGCTCATACTGGCCTTAACCCTAGCCCAGGTCCCCTTAATGGCATTAGTATTAGCTCCTGTTATGGGGTCTCGAAAAAAAAGAGAGTGATTTACAGTGAGATGATGGAAATTCTCTTCATTCAAGCCATCATAAGCTTCCCTACAGTCAAAAATAATAGTCGTCCCAGGCAAAATTGAAGACTTTAGAATGGCCATGAGTGTTTCTCTATCTTGTTTTTTGACCACCCTCATAAAACATTTGCCACACTTACCTCCATCCAACCTCTCAACACCCCCTAGCACCCAACTTCCATTTGCTTTTTTTCCTTTACTATACTTTCTCTTGCCAAATAAACTTTCACCAATTTCAACAATCATATTGTGACCACCAATCATACCAGTCTCTTTCATGCACACATCCATACAAACCTCACGAAAAAAAGAATGCCAGTCGGTGACTGTTTTTATATTAACTCCAACATTGTCTGCTATGTCGGTGTGTGACCTTTTCCTAATGAATCCATGAGTGATCCTCAATACTTGAACCATACTAAGTTTGCTCAAGGCAAACCAACTTCCACAACGTACTGATCTCTCTAAATGGTTCTTATGAACCGTTTTATTAACACAACACCATACATAACCGTCCGTATTTTTATGAGGCCGTAATTTCATTTGTCTAAGACATTTAGAACACTCATAGGCAGGCGAAATAATTCCCCAACTTAAACACTCCTCAATCACCTTCATTTTTCCTTCCAGACCACCAGTCAAATAACTCTTTTCTAAATCACACAATATAGAGTCATTAATTCGTTTAGCCATTTCAGAAACTAAGAATAGGAATAAACAAAACAAACTGAAAAACTAAGCCACGAACAAGCAACTAAAGAAATACTTCATCAATCGGCATATAATTGAAACAGGTTATCTACTGTTACCTTCCCCTATGAGTAACGTCACATAGCAAACTTTGGTTCAATGCCGCTTGGTTCACTGCTTGACGTCACTCTCCCTGTAGCATCTTAATTTTTTCTAAACAGCTGGTACCTAGTGCAATTACAGGCATCCCTAATTACTGCTAATATATTTATATTCTTTAACGTAAAATATATTTATTGGCAAATAAAGAATCTTGAAAATAAGCTTATTTTATCAAACAACATGGTGCGTGCGGAGGCTGAACCAGGGGTAGAAATCCTCATACACTAAATAAAATGCCGGGTCTGGTTGCAGTATTGTATGCAATAATGAATTTGCCAAAACTGATTGTGACTTCTGAATTATCACCACAATAATATTGTCATAGCATTAATCAAATGTTTATAAATTACTTGCAAATTGTTAATAAAAAAGGAAGCAAGAAAAATGTTGATATTTCATGAAATAAGAACAAAATATATAGGTTTACAATGAAAATGGTTTATTGACATTAGTTTAACAAGTAGCAAAATATCGTATTCAAGGGAATTACAAAAGAATAATAAAATTCAGAAGACAGTCTTATGTCTTATTTGAAAATATCAAAATAAACAAAAGTTCTAATTCAAAACATGTAAACATTTACTTGTAAGAATAAAAATTGAAATAAAGCTTCTTGCTTGTTTCGTAAAAAATAATGTTTCACGAATACTTGGAAAAAATGAACTTAATTAGAAATTAACATAAATAGTTTGTAAAAATTGTATAAAATCCTAATTTTTAATTTGACTGCAACTATTCAGAAAATTCGTTATTGTACGAAGGAGAGGGAGAAGGAATAAATAATAATAGGTCTGACCTGATTGTGAGGCCGGCCGGCAGTCAAAGACAGGTGTGCAGGCAGCGTCGGCCAAAGTACGGCTTCGGTGATATGTTGGCAGTGCGCTAATTGTTGGATTACTAGCGTAATATTGATTAGCACTCTTACGTAATGATAATAATCAATGATTTAAAAAATAAACAATAAAATGTCGCTATTTCAGGAAAATAAAATGTTCAATAAACTTGAAATGTCTTCAATAGGGAAATAGCGAGAATCACTATAACAGTACGGTAAAATTATTGGTGCTATCACCTCATTGGATAAAGCTTAACTGACAGGTTTAAGAGTATTTGAACAACAACAAATAATTCCTTCTCTCCCCCATATGATCTACCTCTCTCTCTCCTTTATATTCCTAGGATTATAGTTCAATAAGATAATAGTTCAATAACTACTTAGGTACATTTATAGAACCAAATCAAAATTAAACTCAAAACTTATTATTTACATTTATAATCATAATTAAAAAATGATTTATGGAACTTCATATATGAAATTAAAATAATATTTAATTTTTCATATTTAAAATAAAAATAAGAAAAGGAAGATAATTAAGTTTGATAATTTCAGGATTAAAAAATAAAAAGAAATGTTGAATGATTTCAACACTGATGGCTTACATAAAATTGAGTGGAGACTGCACAAGTCAGGTAGATGCTCTGTGAAGGAGAGAGAGGAAGGAGGGTAGTTATTTAAATCCCATCTTGATATCTAAAAGAGATCTACAACATTTTTAGAAGTGAAGAGAAACAATACAATTGAGTCCCTTATCCATCCAGCTGTTCTTTACATGCTTAAGTTCTGCTCATTCTCTGTCCTGTCTGTAAATAGTACTACTTATTAAATTCTCTTTTTTGTGTAGTAAGAGAAACATTTTGTGTTAAACATGAAATATATTTTTATTTTATAGAAGATAATTCAATAAAAAAATCCCTCTTTCTAGAGCTCATTCTATAGTTCAAAAAATACTAAGATGCTCAGTTTTCTATAGTTATTATTTTCTTATATTCCATGTTTTATTTTACCAGTGTGAGGGGTGGACAATTGGAATCATTTCTTGCACGAGATTTAGTACCTGGTGACATTGTGCATTTGAATGTAGGTGATCGAGTTCCTGCAGACTTGCGACTTTTTGAGGTATATATCTATTATATTATTTACATCTATTTGCTTATACTTGCCTTTTTGCTTTGAATAATTATATTTTGCATACTAAATCTTTTAACTTTCTGATCTGTCACTGTTTTATTTTATTTTTCGTACTTTTACAGGTTTCCTGGTAAAACATTTTTTATTCTCAAAAATCGAAAAAAAATTTTATACCCTCCTAAATCAGCCTCATTTTTCATTCTTGAAACTTATTTCATTAAATAGAAATCATTTTTATCCTGTAAAAAAACCAACGGATCTTCAGCTGACTACTTACTGATAAAGCAAAGGGGATTATGTTCTGAACAGATTTAAAATTTTAACTTCATGTTTTGGCTAGAATTTGGTCAATTTTATGAACTGACTTAAAAAATTTGTACCTATACAAAGACTGGCTTAGAGTGCTCTGGCCTTTCTCGTATATACTCCCTAATAAGATCTATTCTAAAGTTTAAAAATTTTAGAAAATGAGAGCAATTAGGCCTTAGCTAATAATAGTTTTCATCGTTTCCAAACCGAGTAACTTTTTTTTAGCTAATTATACAAAATTAAGTTATTAAGTTTATTTCTATAAATTCCAATGTTTAAAATATCAACCATATCTTCAGATAAGCATTCTAATATTATAATTAGTCTAATCTCCTTACATTTAGGAACTTCAGATTGAGAGATAACTAACTAATTTTTCTAAAATGCACATACACAGAACCTCACTCACATTTTTTATACATGCACTTATAACAAAGGCTTATGAAAAATATAGCTATTTGGCTAAGTGGATGAGTAAAATTAAACCATCAGTTCCTCAATGCATTTTTATTGTAGATGTAAAACTGACTAGGTAAAATTATGACTTTGTATTGTATGGTAAAAAAGTAGGCGTTGAATTTGTAGTTTGAGCTATAAAATCAAAACCCATGCCTTCAATGGAAGTTCTCCTGGATCTCTATCCGCTTCATATTGAAGCAGAAGTAAGTAGTTGCTTATTGAGCTCAAAATTTCCAAAATAAGAGAATGTTTGCCTGTATATATACTATAAATTATTTTCTATAATAATAGAGTATATGTCCTGTATATATTTTTCCATTAAATCCTATATATTCCATTAAATTTAAATTATTTTGAAACTAAATTCTATTAGGAATCTTCAGTTGACTATTGATGACTTTTGAAGGACTTTTTTCTTTTACATTATAGATAATAAATAATCAAAGTATATACCCATATTAAGATTTTGACTTATTCATATCCTTGTTTATGAAGATAATAATTTTATTCTTCCTCTTTGTTTGAATACTACAAAAATGTTATTTTGTATATTGGTAAAATTGTCNTTGTCCTGGTAATAGTAAAGTTTGTATCTCTTTCCAATTCGGATTACATGTGAATGTAATAAACAAATCCGGTCGATCGTAATAACATACGTAAGTCATCGCATTTTGTATGTATTCCTGCATGTTCCGTGGACTGCCGATGTAGCTTGAAGGTAAAATGAAAGCATTGCCGATGTCATTGGCATTTAAATTTCCGTCGATGTTCCCAGCAACAGCATCTTGTAAGTGAATATATTCTTCCGATCGTAATTTAGCCTGGTTGTATCGAATAAATCGCAAGCGTTCGCTTTCAACCTTAGCAAATATATCAACAATGTATTGATGGAATAGCTGACGATATCGTAGAATATAGTTGTCCTGATTTAGTCTAACCATCAATCGGTGTGCGTAGTAGTTCATTGAACTAACTTTCTTATTTCCATAAGCACCTGAAAAAAATTTAAAAATAAAAGCAATACGAAATTAAAATCCGTACATACAGTAGGAAAATAAATATTTAATTGTCAAATTTACCGGTATTTGGATCACATTGTTTGATGTTAAGGTGATATTCCTTTTGTCCTTGCCAAAATATTAATGGATATTGTGGTGCGTCATATGAACGGTGTAAATCCGAAATCGTACTGACTTTTGCAATCGTGGCGAAACTCTTTTAATCAATCGAATTAGTTGATTCTGATCTTCTAAAAAATTTTCCAGCAACATCACAATTGCTCTTTTCTCTCCTTGTTCAATGAAATTATACTGGCACCGAGTCGTCACGCACCCTTCACAATTGCCCATAAAATAAATTTGAAGAAATTTCGGATCATCATCAGGCATTGGCATTAATGACCCGATTTTATGGTACAAATACACCTGGCCTTGTATTTTAAATGTAGTTTCAAAATTACGTCCATCGGATGCGAGATCGCAAATTTTAATTGCCCCAAATAACGTCATTTGGAAACAAGAATTGAATTTGCGTATCTTACGCAAAAATAATTTTGAATCATCTGAATCGCCAGCAAGAAGGGATAATAAAGGTTCCGGCGGAGTGGGTAGAGGTGACAACACAACTTTTCCTGATGCGCAGCACATGCCGGGTGTTTCAGTCCGAAATTTCAATGCCTGACAATATTGACATACTTTATCCATTGCACCGATAGCAATTTTTGAATGCGCAGAGTAGTTAATATCTGGTGCATATTCGAAAGCAAGACGAACAAATGATGTACGTGTTAATGAGCGGCTGGTCTGCTGCCTCTGTCGTTCTTGTACTCGTGCAGTAACTATGTTTCGTTCTCGTGCCGCTCTTGTTCTTCTAATTGTCTGTCGCAGACGTTCGTCACGCTGTTCCTGAGATTCTTGTGCACGACCCTCTGTTGTCCTGATTCTTTGAGCTGCATTTCTTGTTGCGATTTGTTCTGCCGACTGATCAGCTCTTTCAACACGTTTGCGTCGTGCCTCTCTGCTCCTCGCGTTGTTGAGGTTAGATTTTTTCGGTGGCATTGGACTGAAAATAATAATTTAAACGTTCAAATATTAAAAAAAAAAAAGCTGAAAAATATGCTATTATAGCACATTAAATTGAAAAGTGCAAAATAATTTTAAAAAATATTTGTACAATTATTGAAAAAGCGTGGGGAGCTTTGTACCATTATCTCATACAAATTTTAATCAACTTTTATAACTATGGGATAATACTTACATGTATATATTTCAATTAAATATTTTTGAACAATGAAGCACAAATAATAAAAAAGCAGGAATTATTTCACTGTATTATCTTCAATATATATAAATTTAATTTACACTTCAGTCTAAGCAACACGTAGCCGTCTATGCTAATACCAAAAATTGGTAAAGTAAAAACGATTGAATTTCACTGTATTTCGTGTACTACAAAATAAATTTAACCTATACTTTAGTCCCAACAACACGTAGTGGTTATGCTATTAAATTGTAGCTTATATAATACAATTGTAGGTTAAACATAGCAGCGCCATTTATTAATTGTTTACTCAATCCAGTCAACAGATGTCGGCATCTGTTAAAATCATTTGGAGCTAACAAATAGACAAATTATTGTACACCCAAAGGGTGTCCTGTCACTTGGATCCCATATTCATAACTGAGAGGCATGATTTGAAACCATTGAGGAAAACCATACCATATTTTCTAAATTGTCCATCTTCCATCCCTTCTGTTGTTTATGTAGCAACGTCATGGTTGTTTGTATGTCTGTGAGTCTCACTACACGGGACTCCAACTACGCAAACCATCTGCAAGACAACAGACACGACCTCACCGACACACAAACAACCATGAGGTTGCTACATAAACAACAGAAGGGACGGAAGATGGACATTTTAGAAAATATGGAAATTTAAAAAACAAGGACCCCTGTCAATAACATTATTAACGAACAACTTAACACACAATCTGACACCATATTTAGACCGCTACTGTTACTAAAACGAACACACAAACGTAAACGAACAGACGACACACAAACCGACAACAACGCAAAAAGACATGACAGTATAATCTATAGTCAGACACTATCAAACACAAACACATTTACAAAAAAACTTCGGAACACTTAGAACACCTCAACAAAGGAGATTACAACTAATCCCTGTCTCAACTAATACCTAAAATAATGAACACTGACCCTCATATAACTCTCGCGTTTGACAGACCTTATCGCCGACAAAGCGACCGTTATAGCTAAACGACCCTTATACCTTATACAACCCACAGAATACAAACGCAGTTGAATACAGACAGTGACAGTGAACACATGCATTCGGCCAGAAGATGGACAATGTCCAAAAGCGCTCGCCAACAGAAGATGGTGTTCAGAAACCAATGAAGACGGATAATAGAAGGTATGATAGTTCTATATCCATTGGTAGTGAAAATAACCTTTTAGGTTATTTACCTACTATAAATATACATTAAAGTTTCCATGAATTAGACCCTTAAAATTTGCTAAATTTCCCTCCCCTGATAGGCAATCTACTCAGGTAAAAACTAAAATTTTTTATTGCAAGATCTGAAGTTAAAAATAGTTACTTTCTATCTAATATGAGATAATATTTTAATAGGTCACTCATTAATTTGTAAAATGCACTTATAAGCACCTATGCATATTAATATATTTGTCATTGAGCAGTTTAGTGTTTAACCAAATATAATGGCACAACAATGGAAAGACTGTATTTAATATAATTTGATGTTGCCTCCTTTAAAACCTAGAGTTTAATTTTGCTGTTGAATGAACAAACTAGTTCTTCATTTTTGTGTGAATACATATATATTTATTTATTTATTGTTTAATTTATGAAGGATTGATTTTCAAAAAATCTATGAGAAGAAACTATGTAGTTAATGAAAAACCTGATCAAAACTGTGTCTTGAAGCTGATATGTTTGGCATTAAATGAAGTTAGTACTTAAGTACTTTTTATTTTATCAGTGAATCTAGGAATATGAAGGAGTTTTCTGACATTTAATGTTAAAGTATATCTTTACACAACCTTAAAAAAAAAAAAAAATTTAATATTGAGGAATATACCACATACATATACCTAAACCTAAGACTACTCTATAGTCGATTTGATCCAACCCAGAAGAAGAAACGTTAAATAAATAAAAACTGTATTCTTTAATGAAAGAAAAATTTAAATATTAGGAATAAGGGAGAACTTATTACCCAAAATTGGATTAGAAATACATTTAATATTACACTGGGCAGGTTAATTGACTTTAAAAGAATATTTAAGCTATGCCATAAATATATCATTTAAAAAAATTGTCTTCTTTCATGCTTATTTTAGTTTCCTTTCATGAGTATGATAGTTCTCTTTCAACCTATTGTTTATTGGAATGTTCAAATCTTATAATTTATCAAATAACCCATGGGTTGAGATAAATTGTTTGTACCAACAAGGGTTTTAAAGCCACATGGGAGCATGCTCAGGAAAACTGAGTCATCTCAATGTATTACAAACTAAGTTCAAACCAGTTTGAAAATCACCACAATATTCTAAGAATATTTAGCAAATATCATTAGATGTTTTTTGTTGGGTTTCTGTTAAGGTAGATCCAAAAAATACAATTTAAAAAATTTGTATCTTTTAATTATCTGCCTATTATTAGGAAGATAATGAAAAAATACACAATTTTAAATTGTATTTTTTGGATCTACCTTGACCGAACCTCAACAAAAAACATCTAATAATAATATATACGGTCAAAAAAACTCTCCATTTTAGCAAATATCTTAAAGTAAGCCTCCTAATAAATTTGCTCTAAAACTTAAGAAAGTAAATTTGGAATTCATGACAGATCATCTGTGTACTCTCCAAAACCATCCAGGAAAGATTGTTGGTATAAACCTAATAGGGGATTGTATTATTAATACATCTTTAGCCTAAATATAATAGATGTTACATTAAAACAATACATTATATCAATTTAATGACAGTCATTTTGATTTCTTATAAAAATACACGAAGAATCTGTCAATTGATTATCGATCTTAGTAAAGTAATTAATCCTGATATAAGGATTTTAAAGACTTTTTCTTTTAATTATTGCTTTAGGTATTTTCTATTTAAAAGGCCAGGAGACAGGAGCAAGAAGGTCAGATCAGGAAATGCCTATATTAAATTGGATTGGTGATTTTTTTGGGTAACAAATGCATAGTTATTATGCCCTTTAGTTTTAATTATATGTCTGATTAGGTGGTGAAAAAAAAAAAAAAAAAAAAAAAAATTACAACATTAAGGCTTAACAGAAAAAAATGTGGTTTCTCAATAATTATTTGAAATTTATATTACAAAAATTTAAACATTAATAGGCACTACCTAGTTTCCATACCATGAAGTGTTTTAGTAATTAATAACTTGGCGAATAAAACAACTAGTAATTCAACAACCATAACAGGAAAAAAAGTAATTCTCTTTTTTGGAGGTAAAACTTTTTTGGTTACAGATTAGTTTTTAATTCTTCAACTACCCAGACCGAATTCCTCAAATCTTGAAATAATTTGAAATTTTAAAATGTATCTAAATTACGAAAACAAGAATTTGATACGTTATTCTAATTTACTTTATGTCCGATGGTTTACTTTTTCTATGGTTTTGTTAGTTAGAGAAGGACTCTCTAACATAACCTTATAAGCCTTAATAAATTTAAGGCCCTAAATTTATTGTTTATTTACTCCTCCTAATTAATTCACCGAACGCGTAAATACACAAAAATAATGAGATTCAATATGCTCCAGTTCGGTTCTAAGCATTGTCNAGAGATATTACAAATAAACATAAACATATAATATATGAATGAATTATATTATGTAATATATAAAAGAGAAGGTGAGACTTCCTGTAAAACAGTAGAGTTTTTATTTTTATCTATTACGACTCAAATAATTTATACTTTTAGTGCACATTTACCTAATGAATAATAATACAAATATTCATTTTAAAAAATAAAAGCAATTTTAAGTATTGATTTAATTTTGCGGCTTGTAAGAAATAAAATTAAGAAAATAACTTATTTAGATCTATAAAAATTATGAAAACTGTGAGGAAATCCATAGTCCAAGAATTTCGCACTTCATTTCAGATCGAGTGAATTCAAATAACATATCATTATTAAATAACATGGTTTTAATGATACCTTCTTGCTGATATCTGTTTTATATCAATAAATTCTGATAAGAAATAAATTGTAATTTAATTAATACAATAAAATAAGAACACCTTTTATATTTAATACATACATGACTTTTTTGAGCCATGTGAATAAATTATGAAGAAAACTAAAAATATATATACTTTCTTGAAAACTTCAAAGCCATAGTTTTCTCAAAAGACCTAGAACTTCTGGTCAGATATTCTACCAGTCCTGATTTTGTGATCGTAGTTGGTAGAGGAATCAATAAATTTGAAAATCAACACTACCACTTTGTCCTAAAGAGTAAATTAATTTTTTCTAATAGGAAAATGACTTTCTTGATTAATATCCATAATATTAATTTAAAAGTGTTTTCGATACAAATGTTTTTTCAACCGAATACTTCATCAAGCAGAATTGTTATGAAATTTTGCTATGTTTAAGAACAGGTCCCTAAAGAGGAATCTTATATTAACTGAACAAGCCGAGACGTAATCATGATCATAAGATTTGGGTTTTTATTTTAATAATAAAGAAAGTCACATTTTAGGTATTTATTTCTTTACTTTAACTGCTCGCCTTTTTATTAGTAGACAATGCACAAAAACAGCAATAAGTCTTTCAAAACATCATGACAAAATTATTATTGCCGAGTGTTCTATACTTTCCTGACAAAATTACTCTTTAGGTGTCAAATTAAACTATAAATTTAAATGTCATTACATAGAATAGGTGCATTAAGGTTTTAGACAGCATAGGAGCCACTGTTTTAGGCACCAATCTAGTCATAATAAGAAATATTTAATAGTTAATTAATAAAGAATAATAATAAGCTAAGTGTATTTTTCTAACATTAATAATAGAAAACAATAAAAAGCAAAAGAATTATAAAACTTACTCTATCAGAAGATGAACCATCACAACCTCGAGGACGTTTTGTTAGTTGTGGGGGCTGGTGGACAACTTCGCCAAATTTTATAATATCCTTCCTTATTTCAAGCTCATCTTCTTTTACATTAATTTTTTTTAATTTCTTTTTAATTTTCTTTTCTTTTAAGTAACTCAGTTTGTCTTTAGATATACCTGTAATATTATAACATTTATTAATAGAATCTATAATAACAAGCAACATAAATTCAATAAGTAAATCACACATTATAAAAAATTATAATAAAAAAGTTGAAATAATGTCTTTTATTCAGTATATGTTTATTATTACAGTCATAAAAAGATTGCCAAACACAAAGATGAGTAAATGTTTGACTATCATAGAATTGCATTGACTCATCTCTTTTCATTCTTCAAATACTTAGTGTACTTCTTCATATTGAACTAGTATTTTGTTAAATTTGATTAAGTCATTTCAAATTAATTCTCACATTTAAGTATTAACTATAAAAAATCTCATAAATTAAAATTATCTAAATTATTCTTCTAGTTAAATATGTTAAGAAAATACAAATAAAATATTGTTTCAATAAAAAGAGTGATAAATGAGATCACAAAACATTTTAATAATCTTGACTATTTAAAAAATATTGTTTGGGACTTGGGAAACACGTAATCAGAGGACCAGACCTAAATGGGAAGGGGCCAATAGAAGGATGCCACCTGCTTCCTTACTTCGAGGAGGAAATTATGGGTACCAAAAACATTATTAGATTCTTCTAGGCCTGCCTGTCCCCTTTCATGAAGTAATTAAAGTGGCCTGCCAGCCGCTCTCCAGTCAGTCACAGTTTCCATGTTAGATCGCGAGTGTCAGAGCACCTTGCTAGTTATAGCCTTTGCAAAGCCAGTAACAGTGAAATGATAAGTGACAGTAATTAACAAGTTTTGAGACCACTTTGTAAATTATTGTCATTGAATTCCTCCTTATAGCACTCATCAATGAATACTTGACATCATAGGTTATGCTGATGACCTAGTAATCATCATTCAAGATAAATACACGAATATTCCACTTAAAAGAGAATAATTAGCCTTGAAATTCACAAGAAAAGTTTCTTAAACATAAGCCCCAACAAATGCACCATTTTACTCTCAATGAGGAAGAAGGGTTTGACATAAGACCACTTTTGCTCCAAGGCAAAGAAATTAAAAAGCAAAAGAGGTCTAATTTTTGGAATCATCCTTGTTAAGAGATTATCATGGAACTCCCACTAAGACTCAACCAATGAAAGAATAAATCATGTTGTACAAATTGAGAAATATGCAGCGAGTCTTATGATTAGACGTTGAACATGCCTTGGATGCTGCACTGGATATATATATATGCCCAAGGATCTCTTATATCCCTTTGATGGAAAAAATTAACACTAGCAAACAACAAAATTAACTATAATAATTACAATCATTGGCATAGTATCACAGGACTATGAGAATATGCCAGGCAACTAGGCTTCTCTCTTTAACACAGATGGGTGTAAAGGGAGGCCACTTTTGAGCATCCTAAGATTAGTAAAATGGGGTTGTTGAAACCTGGAGACTATGACAGGCAGAATGAGATCCTCAAGAAACTTGTAAGCCAGACTTGATTAGAGCCCTACCAGAACAAATTCCCAAACAATTATTTTACATAAAAAATGTTGGATTAAGGAAAGGAAACCAAAACTCGAGACTTTTCTTTCACTGATTTAACAACTGAAATCTTGTTCCTTTAAATGCAGATTTGATCTTGGGGAACAGATAAAATTCACATGGTGCTAGGTCAGGCGAATAAGGCGGATGGTCTAAAACTGGGATGTTGTATTTGGTTAGAAAAATCTTGACAGACAGTGAATTATGACCCGACATATAGTCTTGATGGAGAATCCATGACCTGTTGTTCCACAATTCGGGTCGATTTTTCCTTACTCTTCCACAGAGTTGAGTAAGCACCTTATGGTAGTAATATAGATTAATAGTTTGACCTTCAGAAACCCAGTGAAGATTGTGTAATCTCATGAATGTCAAAGAAACAATCATCATCACTTTGAATTTCGATTTGCTCATTCAAGCTTTTTTGGCTTTTGGTGAGGTTGGACCTTTCCAATGTATGGATTGACTATTTTTTTTTTTTTTTTTTGGATCCTAAGTGAAAAACCAAGATTCATCACATGTCATATCGGGTCATTTAGAATGGCATCCTGAGTATCGGTACACATTTTTGCATGTTCAAACTGTTATATAAAATTTGCCTTACGCATTCCTTGTCAATTCCAACTGTTTCAGACTCAGGAATAGTCAATTGACAGTCAGATCAAACCAGATGATGTTTTCGATATTTTCATACGTTTTGGATGTGGAAGGGCTACCCGGGCAGTCATCATCTCCATTTTCTCGGCCATCTTGGGAATGCTTGAACCACTCAAAAACTCTCGCAAGTGATAAACATTCATTGCCATAAACTTCTTTTAATAAAAGATAAGTTTCAACAGGGTTTTACCTAATTTCATGTGAAATTTCACAACAATTCGTTGTTCTACTATTCCACTTAACATGTTTTTGGCAAAAGGAAGGAACTATTTTTTGGATAATTCTGGACTAAATAGTACAAAATTTGAGTTCTGAAAATTAAACATGTTACTACTTAAGCTAATTTTATTAATGTTCTAAAATTGTTAATTCTATACCTGTTAATACTTTAGTTACTTCTGTTTTACTCTTAAATTTATTTTTTACAGTTTTCTCAGATTCAGTCAGCAAGTCCCTAGGTTTTGCATTAACTTCAGTTATTCGACCAAATTTATTTCTATTCACAAGGATATCATGTTTAGCTTCAAGCTTTGCCTAAAAAACAAATTTTGCAAATAAATTATACCATACTGGTTTACATAAAATTTTATTTTCATTTTACTTACTTATTAGGTAATAATTAAAGAAGAAAATGAAAATTACCTCATTAAAAATTTCTTCAGTAGCTAAATCCAATCTATGCAAGAATGCAACATCAGACTCTCCAGGTTTTTGCTTCAGTCTTGGAAATTGTAAATCTCTTTGTTCCATTCCTATAAGTCGAGAACAAAATTCAATTTAAACAAATAAGTAGTACCCTAAGCTTTAATTTTAACTTTTCACAATAGCATAGATCAAGAAAACCCCTCTACACATACAACTACAGTGTGCTCAATGTCTGTCCAAAAACACTTTAACAAAAACTATATGCACAATACCGGCCAGGCTAATGAACTGCAGGCAGCCAACTTTCTCAGATATTTTATACTCTTTATAATTTCTGTCAAGGTGTTTTAGGACAACTCTGAGGGGCCTTCAGATATCCTCCTTAATCTATAGAGTTCCTTGTTTCACTCCTAATTTCCATACATTGGCTAAACCAAACCTTACTTCCCATAGAATCGACATTAAATTAAATAAATAAAAACTGCCCAAAAAAAACAAGTCATCCACAAAGCACACATGTTTGACATTGAAAACAAGAACTGGGATACAACAAATTTCTTAAACATATTTATTTTCAACAATCTAAAAAGCTATTAGCCCTCCTCCCAAATCAACCCGTCCAACTGATTCCTAGATCCTCAGGCTACTTATCTGAAATAATTCCTATCTAATTTTCCTGGTATTGTGCCTCTTATATAGGCCGCTCTACATCTATGCCTTTACAATTCCCACCATTCACTAGTCCACCTTAAGTTTTGCAGTTTCTAATCCTTACCTCTTAAGACATGCAGATTTGTTCCAGTTGACGTGTTGTCCACTCTCAACTTCATGATAGGTAGGTACAGTGAACTTTCTACATACCGTTATTACACCGCTTTTAGTAACTTTAAATGTATGAAATTATAATGTAAATCATATAATTTTTGTTTTTCTGTATTTTAACGACTTAGTATTTTAATTGCCCAGAAGATTGCTTATAAGGCAAGCCAAAATGTCGGCAGATAATAAAAATACTTTTTTTTATTTATCAAACTTGACGGAACCCCAACAAATTCTCTACTAATAATCTACATGATCAAAAACTCTCTATTTCATATTAAGAATTGTTTTTTACTTGAAAAATGTATTTTCTTAAGCAAAAAGTTGGCAACACAAACCAATAGGAAACATAAATATCGACTACAACACTTTCAGGTCTCAACAATATTTGTAAAACCCTTTTTTCCTGGTGAGCCTTTTCAAGGTAGAATTAATATATCTAGTGAGCAGCCAAAGCTTGGTTGAACAAGAAAAAGTAGGGATACTTTATTAGATCTCCACTAATTAGTTTAGAAGATTGTTCTAGAGACTGAAGTATGATGGCTTGTCATTATTATTCTTTCTAGCTATGATGAAATTAATAATAAATACTTTTTAATAATGACTGTTTTGATAATTCTGATAACTCTGAATACCTCATCCTTATGAGTTTCATTCTTAAATGCCATAAAAAGTAAGAGCAAATATGTTAAAGAACAGACATAAAGGACTAATTGCATTCTATACATTTTTCTATCGCTATAATAATAAAAAAGACTTATCATTAATTATATAATTTATATCTTTATTCTCATGAGTACATAAACAAATAAACATATAGACTACACTTAAAACTTCTCCTATGAAGAGAAAAGTGAAGATTCTATGAAATTTTCCACAAGTTGTGTCAAAAAACATTGCTATAGACTGGGGATAACTTGACTTACTGGACATCAACTAAAAGTTAATAAATTAAAATTAAAAAAAACCAATACCAGGTAATTTTGGTCCAGAGCCAGAAAAGGTTCCAGAATCAAGCAACTTAGCTCTCTTTTTCCTTTTCTTCTTCTGAAAATTCCCCTTTTTGACAAGCTCTCTTAAACGATTCATTTCCAATACACTTTTTGGTAACTCTTGGGCATTTGGATCTGCAGGAGGAGCATTTATAAGCAATTTTAACCTAAAAAAAAAAAAAAAAAAAAAAAATTACAACATTATTCTCTAATATCTTGTGTATTTATGAGCAATTATGGTGCAGCTTTATCCATTTTGACAATAGCTCCTCCTTAAGCTCTGAAGATAGCTTAATATGTAAGCAGAAACATAGGTAAATAGAAAATGGTTGGAGGTTTGTTAGCCGTTGAGTATTACACTGGAGAAATTAGTCAGGGTTTTGACCAGGATCAGTAAAATAAAATACTCCAAAATTGTTGGGTAATTATTTTATCAATGCTGACATTTCGATTTAACTTATAAGTCATCATCGGGGTGATAGAGAAGTTTATCACTCTGAGACGTGACCATAAATCTACCTCGGAGATCTCTCCATCATTATCACCCAGACTGACTAACAAGTAGAAACATCGGCAATAATAAAATAATTACCCAACAATTTTATTTACTTAGAGTAATTTATTTTTCTGATCCTGGCCAATACCCTGACTAATTTCTCCAGCCAAACAGAAAATAATAGAAATATTATTATTATTTTAGTAATTAAAAAAAATTGTTCTTCTTTTAACATTATGACCAAATATCAACCACCAATTGAATCGTATATCTTCATGGTCAACAATTTCTTTATCTAAAATAAAATACTAATAATTGCAATAAGAATGATATTGGAAGCAATAAAAATACACACAGATAAAGTTGTTAGGGATTGTATTAATAAATATTAAAAAATTATATTG
>KZ806894.1:380839-409594 GCA_000696205.2 Oncopeltus fasciatus | reverse complement strand
AATAGCTAGATTTTCTCAAGGGAAACAAAAATTTCAATCTTTTAAATTTTTCATTCTTAAATTCACAATGATAAATTCTGTCCCCTACATTCTTTATTTGAGATAATTAAATTTATCTCTAAAACATCAGGCTAAAATAATATAAGTATTTGGAGGTTTAAAATTTTGGCTTTCAATGATCCTCCTTACTTAGAGAAATTTATAGAAAGGAAAAAATAAACTTGAAAGAACCTATCATATATATATATATGCGTGTGTCTGTGTCATGCATATGTGAGGGTTTATGTGTGTCTGTATGAGTGCGCATGCACTCTTGTATGTATATGTATTTATAATTTTATTTTAAATTGATGTTTGCTATTCCTATGTAAGATTGGTGAAGATGTAAGAAAGTATGTAATATTTAAAATACAATTATATATTGAAATTTTAAAATACAATTAAATTTAAATGAATATAAATATATCAAATAACTTACTTTTCTTTCCTCAGTAATTCCTGTTTAGCAGGATCCTTAACTCCTCGATGTTTTTTACCCGGAATTTTTCTCCCCATGATTTTAAACTACAAAAATTAATCACTTTGAATAAAAAAAATAAACCTTAAATGTAATTTCTATCCTAGCTAGCATCCATGCTTTCACCATTACTAAGAAGGTTGGATTCTGACAGGTTACAAACACATATGTAACCTAATTGAAACCTTAGGTTAATTCATTGCTAAAATTTATTTTAGAAAGAGCTCAAGAGGAATAAGATGAGAATATTAAATGTGATAAGAAGGCTTCCATTTAGCAGGTGAATTTCAAAAATTACTGAAGAAACTATTTATTTAAAGTAAAATTTGTTATTGTAAATACAATTAACTATTCAAAAAATGTACTGTGAATATTCCTTTCCTTTTTGTTTTTAACAACAGTGCACATCATTACATTTTTAAAATCTGTATACTTTTAATGCTTGTTTAGTTTTTCTTAAAAAAAAAAAAAATATATATATGAATGATACTCTTATTGTCTTATAAATATGGGCCATGAGCTATATTGTCTATGTATTTTCACATAATTCTAACTAAATACAATAGTTCTACTACTAAATAATACTTTTTTTTTTCAATTCGAGGCCTATTTAATTTATTTTATAATGGTATATATCTTGCTGATTAATTAAGATATTAAAGTTTAAAATTGTTACTTCCTGTCTAATATGATTTTACTTATTAGGTCAGGCTTATTCATTTGATACATGCACTTGATGATATAAGCACACATAAATATTCATATATTTGTCGTTAAGTATTTTAGTGTTCAACTTCTTATTTTGGCCATTATAATAACAAAGTATTTATAAATATTTCTGAAGACTTTGGAAGCCTAAGCTATAATATATTATTATTCTTTTCAATATAAATTTCCTGGCACTTTAAATTAAAATGTATAAAGCAAAAAAAAAAAAACTTAATTTTAAAAAAAACTATTATGAATGCATTTATTACTTAATAAACTTAATTATCAAATGAATATATTGATAATAATTTATTAATATATGTATTAACATTCATTTAAATAAAACATGTTATCTAAAAAAACGTGAAAAGCATTTATGATTAAAATATGAAGATCTTGTAACTAATAAGTCAATAAATGTTACGCTGCTAAACAGCTATAATGCTGGCTAAATTTTCACATATTTTCCTTTTCCATGACCCTTGCACTTCCTAGTGACCATTTCAAAAAATAATATTAACATTGCTTGTGGAAAGCAGCTTTTTAGCTCTGAATGGTAAAGATTGTTTGTTGAACAATAATAAGAAATCATGGGTAATTAAGAAATATCATTGAAGCCTGGTAAAGGAAAAAAAGAAATTGTTTATAATTGAAAGAAAGTCTAGAGTGATCACATTAAAAATATTATGTTTCTTATGTCAGCCTCTTCCTTAATCTAATTAAGAATTAACTTATACCACTGTAATTAATTATCACCAACTTACTTTAATAACATCAGTTTAAAACATCCGTATTAATAATGCACTGATAATTAAGCTTTAAACTTTATTTATTTCAGGATAAGTTATCGGGAGTACTGCGAAACCTCAGATGCTCCTGTAAAATTTACAACAAGCAAGGCTAGCTCTTGGAAAGCGAAATATTCAAGAAGTGGTTATCCTGGTGATGATGAATCAGCTTGGTTCCAACCATATGTTATTATCTCGAGCTTATCAATTTTTTTAATCTATTTTTGTGTTCTGAGAGAAGAAAATGACATTGATGAACAGCTTAAGGTCCCATTGTTTGATAGAGTAGAAGGCCTTGAAGAAGTTCATCTTAAAACTGCATTTAAATACAATTTGGAACATGGGCTGGAAACCAAGCAAATAGTTTCTAGGTTGAAGGAAATAGAAAACGATAAGCAGAGAAACAATAATGTTAACTAATAAGCTGTATTTTATTTTTTTATAACCCAAAATATGTACATATTGTATTCATATCACTGTTCAAAGCTATTAAAATACCTAAATGATAATTTTGATGAAGAAATTTATCAATTCTAATCCACATCTTTTAGTTGAATTAATAAATAATTATTATCATGAATACTTTTTTTTATTTAACTTATTGATAGTTAAATAGTAACACTCATTTCCCTTGGCACAAGAAAAAAAATCTATCATTGACAGGTGTTTTTTCATGACTCATATCTAACTAGAGAAGATTAGTGGACAGAACACTATTTTAAGAAAGGTAGAACCAAAAAATTGAATTTAAAGAATGTTTATTAGCTACACAAGGTGCATGAAATTTCTTGGAAATTACTGAAGAGAATTTCATGGAATTGGAGATTTAGGTATCTTTTGTGGCAAAAATTTCATATGAACTTGACTCATTAACTCCAAGAATTATTAATTAAGAATTAAAAGCTCCTACCCATCTGTGATGGTAGTGATCTCAACTTATGAAGATATAGAAAAAAAAAAGAAATAATAAGGTCTAGAGGCCATCACATTGGGAGTATGAGAATAGTAGGTGAGAACAAAGTAGACTAAGCAAGAGAAAAGCAGAGGATGTAAGGCATTATAAGAGTCAAGAGTGGACGGCAGTAGAAACGAGATCAGTAGTAGTAGTCAGGGGTATTGTCATACTACTTGTATTCGTCCAAGAGGAGGGGAGGGGACCATCTCCACTCTGTTACTATCATTAATCAACTTGCCGGTACAGTTTTAATCACCTTCTCTTGAACATATTTCTGCTAAAAATATTACAGTACTTTCCTTCATATTTATAGCGCTGTAATTTCCAATTTGGAAATCCATATTCCTGCAACCATTTTAATGATGAAGGGTGAGAAATCTCCCTAAAAATTTAACTTCTGATATGTTCACTACACTCTATCCCACCTGTTATTTATTGATATATATATGTGTGTGTGTGTGACTCCTATCTAACAAAGGGCGAGAAGTCTCCCCAAAAATTTTTAATATAATATAAATTCAATATACAGGAATATATAGAAAAAAGAAAGTGGTGCTGCTTACATAGTGGGTAGCTCCATCCACAATCAAAATAAACTTTCCACAGAGAATTAATGTTATTGAATTGTTAAATAAACAAAGAACTTAGTTGTTTAATAAATACCCTTAAATCAAGCATATACTTCATAATTTTAATCTGCTTAAAATCACTTATAATGAGTTCAACAAGGATCTCTTTTTTACAAATATAAATGCCCTCAAACAAATAATTATTAAAAACAACAATCACAAAGATATACAATAATGGATAGAATAATCATAATAATTGGTTTATGGTGAATCTTCAATAATTCACTGGTGAGTTCTAGAACAAATCCTCACCAATACTTGTTAAATAAAAAAAGTCCCTAAGTATATATTATTTGAATCAAAAAATAAATCTAATTTAAAGTTCCTTTCTACTAAGTGAAGTGTAGATGTTAACCACTTCTATAAATGCTCCTGTTAGATCACTTTATTGGATGGGTCAATAGCAGTGATTTTGAATATAATTTTAAAAATAGAGCTTGCCCTTACATTTTTAAATTAAAAATAATAAAAAGTTCAGTAATAAGCATTTATATTTAAGTATGTGAATGTATACACACACACACACACATACAGGAAATTTACTAGAACAGCCTGTCCACTATTAACTTCCCCATTGAGTGACGCCACACAGAAAACTTCAGTACTATGCCGCTAGATTCAATGTGTGATATCAATAACCAAACAAAACATATGAAGTGGCTTACCTGAATATGTGGTTCCGCACATCAACAACCCTATTCATCCTTGCACTTGGGAGGAAATAGACGGGATGCATCCCGCAGAAAAGATAGAAAAGGATCTGGGTCACCACCTCTAAGCCGAAACCACATATATTCCGCTAGGTAGAGGTCTAAGCTGTCTTGAGTTTTCCTAATGCGCATACTGGCCTTCACCCTAGCCCAGGTCCCCTCAATGGCATTAGTATTAGTTCCAGTAATGGGGTCTCGAAAAAAAAGAGAGTGATTTACAGTGAGATTATGGAAATTCTCTTCACTCAAGCCATCATAAGCTTCCCTACAGTCAAAAATAATAGTTGTCCCTGGCAAAATTGAAGACTTTAGAATGGCCATGAGTGTTTCTCTATCTCGTTTTTCGACCACCCTCATAAAACATTTGCCACACTTACCTCCATCCAACCTCTCAACACCCCCTAGCACCCAACTTCCATTCGCTTTTTTCCCTCTACTATACTTTCTCTTGCCAAATAAACTTTCACCAATTTCAACAATCATACCAGGACCACCTATCATACTAGTCTCTATCATGCACACATCCATACAAACCTCTCGAAAAAAAGAATGCCAGTCAGTGACTGTATTTATATTGACTCTAACATTATCTGCTATGTCAGTGTGGGACCTTCTCCTAATAAATCCATAAGTGACCCTCAGGATTTGAACCACACTAAGTTTGCTCAGAGCAAACCAAGTACCACAACGAACTGACCTCAGAGAATGGTTTTTATGAACAGATTTATTAACACAACACCATACATAACCGTCCGCATTTTTATGAGGCCGTAATTTCATTTGTCTTTGACATTTGGAACACTCATATCTCGGCGAAATTATGCCCCAACTCATACACTCCTCAATTACTTTCAATTTTCCTTGAAGACCACCAGTTGAATGACACTTTTCTAAATCACACAATCTAGAGTCATTAATTTGTTTAGCCATTTCAGAAACTAAAAATAGGATGAAACGAAACACAGTGGGAAAAACAAGCCACATGGAACAAACTAACAACTAAAGAACTACTTCATTATTGGACATTGCTAGAACCTTCCAATTTGAGAGGCGTCCCACAGAAAACTTCAGTACTGAGCCGCTAGAGAACTCCCAATGTTCATCTTTATTTGTTTAAAACAGCCGGTAAGATAAAAGCAACCCCGATTGCTGCTATTATATTTTTAATAAAAAAATATCTCATTTATAGGTAAATATAGAATCTCGGAAAACAAAGACCCATTTCATTGTAAAAGTGGGAGTTGAAGTTACGCAGCGAACCTAGTGGCGTAATATCGAAGTTAATGGAAGGTAGTAGTGGACAGCCTATTCTGGTAATAACCCCTACAAACACGTGTGTGTATATATATATATAATGTTTTTTACGTGTAATACAAACACACACACACATCTGTAATCACTTCTCAATTTTTTCAAAATAATAAAACAGAAATAGGTATTTCAGGAACTTTTTTTCAAACTGTAGGGAGAGATACAGTTATATTAAAATCTCAATATCTCAATTAATTTTAGCATTTTGGGAAAAAGTCTGTTACACAAAACCTATGTAATCTAAGTAAATTTCCCATGTTTCATTAAATATGTATGAGAGGAGGTCAAACAGTTATCAGCCTGACCCAAAATGGAATAAAATCAAAATACAAAACATAAATTATTTTTCTATAGATGCCTCTTATTACAAATACAATCATTAGATCTGTTTATTAATTTTTCTAACCCCCCATCGTCCAAATAATAATTTTCTTCTTTGAACTAAATGAGCATCAATAGCCTCTTTGAGTTGGTCTTCAGCCTAAAATTGCCTTCACCTGAGGTCCTTTTTGAGAATCGGGAACAGAAAGTAGTCACCGGGGGGAGAGTAGATCTGGGCTGTTAGGAAGATGATTGATTAAATCAAAGCCCAAGATGTCAACTGTGGCCATCACTTTACAAAGTGTGCAAGTGGCAATGCAATGGAAAGTACAAACTGATTAAATTAAAAGTATTATAAGTACTAGGCAAGAAATGACAGGTGAATAGTGAATAATATTTTTAAAAATTTAATTATTAAGGCAGAGAGAACTATGAATAGTTAGGAATGACCACTAAGCTTTGCTTTAGATTGGCTGGGAAGGGAGATTGGGGAAGTGCTTACTAATTGTAGCCATAACTTGTTCCTTGCTGTTGTGTTAACTTATTCATTAATGAGCATTTTTGTATAGAATATTATCATTAGAAAATTATATTTTAATCCTGTTGTGTTCTAAAGTTTTTCTTAAATGAAAAACAGATAATTAAGGCAAGTTTCTGTTAGGATTTTTTGAGCTGATCATATATTCCTTCTCAAAAACAAAACATGGTTGCTGTATACTAGGGTTTCCTCTACCGAGAGACATTTTCTAAAAAAAACATTTTTTAGAGAAACAATTTTTTTTTTAAATAAAAAATTTTTGACTGGGCAGAGCTAGCACAAATGACCAAAGACATTTCTTCATATTTTTTTAATTTTCCCTTATCAAATATCGAAAAAAAAAAAAAAAAGAATGCTACATTCCACCAAGAATCAATGTGGGTGGGATGGGTTAGGCGTAGTTTGAGGCTCCAGCTGTAAGCAATGTTATTATTTACTTATTGTAAGAATATAATTGTGTCTGAATTGTTGAGCCAATTGACTTTGTCCAGTTTCCATCATGTGGCCTCTATAATATTTCTATTAGAATTGGGAAATGATCACTTATTATGAGTATCATGCAAAACATTCAAGGAGAATCAAACTACTATGGAAGAAGAATAATTTTAAGAATGAAAAGCTGAATGCTTTCTTGACCTGTGGCACTGGTAATAGTTATCTGAAAAATGTATTTTTCTCTAGTAAAGTTTACCTAAGCATTTCCAGTAATATTTACCTTTGCTATCAGTTTTATCGCCTAAATGAATTAGAGTGTTTCCTGAACAGAAGCAATTTTCATTAAACAAAACATATTTAAATTTGAAGGGCTAATTCAATATTTTAACTCCTCACTCTTCTTATTGTTAGATTTGGAAGTATTATGGGTCAGTCTTAGAGTAATATTAGAGGTACTAGGTAAATGTTTGATATTAGAAAATTAGTTACATTATTTTCTGTCTCAGAACTCCTTCCTCAAACTCTGATTTCAAATTTTAGGTTTTTGCCTGTCATTTGGGAAGAGTTTACAACATTTGGCTTAGTTTTAAGATTTTCTTCCGCTTTCTATATGAAACTTGATCATATAAGTGCACATTTAATAAACTTTTTTTTTAACTTGTATACCAGGCAAGATCTGTTGAAAGATATATGAGGTCCTGAGTAGCATATACATTTGATGATTTTTGTTAAGGTACGGTCAAGGTAGATCCAAAAAAAATACAAATTTTAAAAAAAGTGTATTTTTTAAAAAATCAGCCGATGTTTCGGCTTACATTGTAAACCATCTTCAGGGCTGTAGAAATACAATGTCATGAGAATACAATAATAATTTACAATATTATAATATAGAATTGCCATAATGTAATGTGATATCAAAAGTCTGAATGTAGAAAGTTATGTAAGAGAATTTAAAACATACAGACATGAACAACAAAAAAAAATTAAAACAGTAATTGACCACTCCTACCTATTATGAAGACGAGAGGGGACTTCCTGTCCCTAAATTCACATTTCCATGACAGAGAACAAAATATTTTTGAGGAAACCGTGGGTGGTGAAAGGGTGGGGGGGAGGTAAGAGGCGGAAGGTACAACGAGAGAGCAGCCTGTTTCAAATAGGGTCAATAAAAAGGACAAAGGAAAAAAGGAAGGGTATTATTGGGAATAAGTAACTTTTGGAACTGGGAAAAAAGTTTGACAGGTTTATTTAGAAGGAAGGCTAATGGTTTTTAAAATGTTGAAAATATTTGTTTTATGTCCATTCTGTCTTTAACTGGATTAAATGCATCAAGGATGTTGACGACCTCTTCCTCATTCTCAATCCAAAAAAAATCCCCCAAATCCTTACTGCATTTAACTCATACCACCCTTGTCTCAAATTTACCATTGAAATGGAATCTGATTATCAACTCCCCTTCCTTGACACCCTTATTATCCGTAACACCAATGGCTCTATCTCCAATGACTGGTTCACCAAGCACGCGTACTCAGGTCGTCACCTCCACTTCAACTTATCTCACCCTCATCATCAAAAAATAAATGTGGCCAAAAACCTTATCTACAGATCACTCACACTCAATGACAAGATATTCCATAGCAAAAATATTAAACGTATAACTGACATCCTCCTCTCCAATAGTTTTCCTATTCAAACCATTAAAAAACTCGTAAAAGAATTCTTTATTTCCACTTCTCCAACTATCCCCCTCCCCCAAAATAACGACCTAATTTTCCGTTCTCTTGCTTATATTCTAAAACTTTCTGAAAATATTAAGAAATCTCTCAGAAAAACTTTCCCTGACCTTAAGCTTGCTCAAGATTGGTAAACAATCCATTTACACCATCCCCCTTAACAGAAGTAATGTCGTCTACAAAATTCATTGTTCCACACCTAATTGCCAAGGTTCTTACAATGGACAAACAAAAAACCCCATTTCCTGTAGAATTAATAATCATAAAAATGACATAAAGAAGAAACTAACTAAAACTGCCCTCACTAAAAATGTTTTTCATGAAAAACACACATTTGACTTTGAGAACAACCATTCTTTCCACTGAACCCAATGGAAAATGTTCATAAACACAAACGTCTTTTATCTGAAACCGTTCACATTAACTTACAACACAATCCAGTTAACGACAGAATGTACATAGAACAAATTTCTTCATCTCTGAAGATGAAACTTCGAAAGATGCCGAAACTTCGGCAGATAATTTTTTTTTTTTAATTTGTTTTTTTTGGATCTACTTTGACCAAACCCCAACAAAAATCATCGAATAATAATACCTATGGTCAAAAACTCTCCATTTGAACAAATACATTTATGATCATTTTCATTTGTAGTGATCCCCGTTTTCCACATATTTAAATACTACAATGATTAATCAAGTGCTTGAGATGGAAGTGAACTAACTTGGTAAGTTTGGGTTTGGTTCATAAGACCTAACTAATAAAATGAAGGTTTATCCACTCAGAAAGATCAGATTTATCAAGTTATATATAAGCATGTGATTAAAAATTCTTTGTACTGTTAGTTTCCTGATTAGCTAATTAAGACAATATTTCCTCACTACTAATCTGGTCATAAATCCTTTAGAGTAATTAGAATAAAGAGTGCATCTTAAATATCACTAGCACCCCTTCATAAGAAATCAAATTTTTTAAATTGCCTTTCTAACAAATGATCTATACACCCACTGAATTATTTGTTTCCATAAGCAGGTATGTTAAAAAGTTTTAAAACATCAATGTTAAATTATTCACACATAATTATTTTCTTTAGGCTAACTATATATCAAAAATATTTTATTTGAACCAAAAATGCAATCAGTAAAGCATTTGCAATAGAGAGCTATTCCAATGTGAATAGCTGGATTACCTAATAGGAATTCAGCTAATATAATGGTTTAGGTTTAACTGAGAGTCCATTCTTAAATAAGCTGCAAAATAACAAGAAATAAAAAATGGTCATACAACTAACTCAATTCACTACAATGGATATCTGATTCAAGTTCATTTTTAAAAGCCATGCTTCTCGACAAGGCTTTCACTGGCTTACAGCTCTTACGTCAGGAATAAAATTTGAAATTAATATTATTGAGGTTTTGTATATATATCCGGTTAAAATTTCAAGAAAGACAGATATTGTCTGCATTATATATATAGGGAAACATTTTAAGTTACTTTGTAAATTTATAGGCTCGGTTTGCATGCATTGAGAATAAATGACCTATTAGTAAAAAGGTTGGATGGATCATCAAACAGTCGAGATTCTGTCATGATGAAAATAGGATAGAAGGCATTTTTGAATGTATACAGAATAATTTGAATCCCACTTCTATGATAGCATTGAAAATGTGAAAAAAGAAATTCTATAGCCAATACCAATATTTATCCTATAATAGCAAGTACCTTTATTACCAATAGTAATTTATTACATTTTTATTTATGTTCCTTGGATTACTCTGTCAATCCCACTTAGACCACTGACAATCTCATTCTCACTTTTTTTACTTCTAGCAGTTCTGCTTTAGTACGAACAGAAATATTTTTTTAAAGATTTCTCAAAAAAAGAGGATTGATCTGACTAAAGAAACTAACCAAAAAAATATAAGGACATACTAAATTTTCACTTACCTCAGCACATGTAGGTTGAAAAGCAGATTTAACCATATCCACAGGTTCTCACTTACTCTTAAGATTAGAATAATGATATGAAATAATTTTAAATTTGGTCAAATTTTCCTAATGACACAAGGATATTATTTATCGATTTCATCATTGGAACTAGAATAATTGTATATTAGTTGACAATTAGAATAACCTTATAAGGCAAAAAGACTTCAATACATTTAGCTATTTATCACTATTAAAGGGTGATAAAAAGCCAAATTTCAAGTCCAATAAACTTAATTATCCTAGGACACTTAAGAATGTTCAACAGTCAAAATTTTTATTTTCTTCTAAAATTTGAATTAATTTTAAAACTTCACATTTATGTACTATAGAATAAAAAAAATAAAAAATATATTTGAATATTACATATTAACAGTGGTAATTTAATTGGTGACATATAGTAAGAGTGTAAAGTTGAGAGAAAAACTACGATCTCTGCAAAATGTAAACTTTCTAACAAGAATATTTCAGAATCACTTTTATTTTATATAGAACAAATCTGCAAAAGAGTTGTTATTAAAATTATGATTAAGTTGGGGAACCAAAATTGATTTGTAGAAACCTACAAATTCAGTTTTGCAGAGAATACCAATCTTACTTCATAATGCTCATATACATATAAATTATGTGTTTTATACACACAGGTGTGCATGTGAAATGAAATTCCTTAATTAATTCTTATTTTAGATCTATTAATTAAATAAAAGAAAAAAATATGAGTAAGGACTATTGATCAGGCCACATGGCTAAAATAATATAAGTATTTGGAGGTTTAAAATTTTGGCTTTCAATGATCCTCCTTACTTAGAGAAATTTATAGAAAGGAAAAAATAAACTTGAAAGAACCTATCATCATTATTCCTGTAAATTTCAGTTAATATTAAATAAGACACAGCTTATTGACATTCAAAAATTCACTAGATGTGTTTGTCAATTAAAAAAGATGGACAAGGCAGACTAATTACAATTTTTAGTATACTGTGATTAGAATAAGAGTTTTAACTGAGAAAGAACTAACATGATTAGCTCCCTTTAGCTAAATATTACAAAACCTTCACAAAGGGCCTAACTCCAAAAATTGACTTTCACCAAAAGGAAGTACAAAACTTCCACTTTCTAAAGGCATCATGGGCTACTAGGGCAAATAAATATTCAAATTTACCTTAACAACTATTCTTTATTTTACTTATAGAATATAATGTAAATAGATTTCTACAATTAAGTATAAATAATCTTAACACAAATAATGAGATTTGTAAAATAATTAAACACTTTAGGCAATGAAAAGGAAATAATTTACCAAACCCATCTTAAACAATTAAAAATCTATTGGGAAAAATAAATTGCAATCTACAAATTCAATAATTTTCTATTTTAAGGTAAATATAGTAGAAAAAAAATATTAAGACGTAATCCTTAAAAAATTACTTCTAGACACTGAACAAATTGGAAAGCTAAAACATAATTTTAAAGAAACATACTGTATTTGATTGATTTTACAATATCAGAAAAAGGCTAAACCTAAAACACATTCAGTCTAACCTGACACCAGGCGAATAAGGTACACTCGAACAAAAGAAACATAAGAAAAATATGTCCATTTTGGGTACAATCCCAAACAATACTTTTGTACAACAAGGCAGTGAAAACGCTCTGATGTCATAATAGAAATAATAATTTTGAGGAAACTTGAAGATGATGAAATGGAATCTTTAAGCCCTCTCTCCACGGATTCGCCGGGCTAACTGAATATCCTTAGGCATGATGGTAACACGTTTAGCATGGATAGCACACAAGTTGGTATCTTCAAATAGACCGACCAGGTATGCTTCACTGGCTTCCTGAATTGCAAGAAATAAAACACCAAGTGTGAGTAACTATGAAATGGATCAATGCTAAACAATCTAAAAAACAAAAAGGTTTATATATAGGAAATCATGAATTATCAAATGATTCTGAATTACCTGGAGTGCACCGATAGCAGCGCTCTGGAATCGCAGATCTGTCTTGAAATCTTGAGCAATCTCACGAACCAATCGCTGGAAAGGTAATTTACGGATGAGCAACTCAGTCGACTTCTGGTATCTCCTAATTTCTCGAAGGGCGACTGTACCAGGCCTATAATAAATAATTAGCAATAAGAGTAGAGCATTAGTAGAAAATAGGGAACTAAATTACAAATATTTTGCTAATAGTATGACTAAAAACATCAAATATGTTTAAAATGATTAATAAGGAAATATAATGCAATAAATAATAGGAAATAACAGTAAGCCAGACATTACCTGTAACGATGAGGTTTCTTTACACCTCCTGTTGATGGGGCACTCTTTCTAGCTGCTTTTGTAGCCAATTGCTTCCTAGGAGCTTTACCTCCAGTGGATTTACGGGCCGTTTGCTTCGTACGTGCCATGTTTTATCTGTCAACAAAATGTAAACATTAGACACTTGAGTTGAAAAATGATATAATTTAACTCGAACAATGCACAGTCGAAAATAGAAATCTGCTAGAGAACAAATACATTCGATCCGTTAAAATTGAAAAAGGAAAATAAGTCTTCTCAAGTAGGCATGTAGACTACTTGACGAATTAACATGATCAACACACCACATAAGAAAATGGTTTAAAAGACATAATGCACTAAAACTTGATCAAAACATTTTGAAGATTCTTTTACACCAGTATCGTCAAACACACAAGATATTTCAACTTACACTAGAATAAAACCGTCAACAAAACAGGGAGATACAGCAGGACAAGAGACGCTCAAACACTGTGAAGGGTGCTGGTGGGAGATGCTGGAACTCGTAAGCTGATTGGTCGGAATAACGAGCACTCCCATTGGCTAAAGGCATAGGGATGCTCTCCCCCCATTGGTCAAAATAAAAGACGATTTCATTGGCTGAACAGCTCTATAAAATGTCATTAATTCTCTGCAATATTAAGCTATAATTATTATTCAATGTTTAAAAATGTAAAAGAACCATCAGTTATAATATTTGATGACAATAAGAAACATTCAACCTATAGAGGAAAAATGAATAAACAGCTCATTTGCACAATATATATACATATAAAAATTTATACAATTCATATTAATTAAAAATATAAGAAACTAAAGTTATAAAAGCAATCAAGAAATGCAATAAAAAAGAAACATAATTAATTTATAGGAAGAAATACTTCTTAGAAAGAAATAGGGGAAAACAGTATTTTACAAAGAAGCTTTCAACGAAATTATCAAGTGCAAGATAACATGAATCACGATGAAAACAAGTACCTATGAACCCGAACACAAAACCTTCTGTACTAAAAAGTAAATATCACATAACCAAATTTATCCTGTTCTAGGGGGAAATAGAATCCCTAAGATGACCTATTATTTTGATAATAAGGAACAATAACAATTTTAATTCCAAACAAACACATGTTAAAAGCATTATTACAGTGAAAATGTGGAAAGATCTAAAAATTACCTTAAAACGGGGTTGTCTTAAAGGGCGAAACGTATATATTTCCTTCAAATAAAGTAAAATAAAATAAGTAAATTGGGAGAGGTTATAATAAGTTACTGTTATAACCTATTATTTATAAAAAAAAAAATATTATTCTTGAAAGTTCATATTTAAAAGGCTTGTGATATAAGAATCTGAAAAAACAAATATTACTTACACAAGTATCAGTGAAACTGGGTATTGAAACTTATCTTAAATAAAATAATTTTTAAAAAATACAGTGAATGTAAAATCCAATAAATTGTAAACAGAAACGGAAAGATAATATAGTTGTATTTAACAAACTAAAATCTCCCTTTAATCCTAAAATTTGAAAATAAATTAAACATAGAACAACTCACCAATAGGCAAACTAATTCAGAAGTGGCGCGGAGTTAGTTCAACTTGAAAATACAGTGTTCCAGTGCCTACTACATCAAATGCAGTCTGCTAATTTGTTTCAAAATTTCTGAATAAATAAATAATAGAAAGTTTATCCAGAAATAATACATTACTTAATTTGATGATGACAAGATTTTTGAGCTAAAAGAAATGTCTTTAAACAGAGTAGGGGAAATGTAAATTTGTCGCACAAAAAATACAATTTATTAGGGCAGGAGGCGTGAGTTAAGGAAATTTAAAAAAATAGTGGGATCGGCGATCTTGCCTTAAGATTAAACATTTTAGTATTTTCTCGGTCACCATTGTCGTTAAGTGAAAAACGCAAACAATAATGTTTTGGATAAAAACAAAGGTTTTGACAGCGCGTACTAATTTTTTAAAAAATTAAGTAAATTAACTATTTGGAGTGGTGTATAATCATTTTGTTATTATTTTTGCTATGAGATACTAAAAAAATATTCCTCTAAATATTTTGCGTGCGGTTATTACCTTAAGCTCCAGTTCTCAGTTTCGATTTCCAGCAACATATTCGTCATGTGGCTTTACATGCAAACATAGAGGCTATGGCTGAATCTGAAAAATCTGAATACTGTGATACAATTTTAACTATGAATAAGTACTAATAACAAACAAAGGAAGCGATGGAAATGTTTACATCTAAGAATTATTGATGAGCTATTTTTTAAATCTACTTATTTTCTTCGTAGTAAAATGACCAAAAATATAAAGAATTGAAGAAAAAAAAATTGTAATAGATTTCTCACACGCATAATCGATAGACACAGATGCTTGTGATATTATTGCAATTCTCTATTATACTAATTTCAATTATTATTGTATTCTCATGACATTGTATTTCTACAGCCCTGAAGATGGCTTACAATGTAAGCCGAAACGTTGGCAGATAATCCTTTATTAAAAAATACATTTTTTTAAATTTGTGTTCTTTGGATCTACCTTGACCGAACCCCAACTAAAATAATCTTAGAATAATATCTACGGTCAACAAACTCTCCTTTTGAACATTACCTTAAAATGCATTTTTTATAAAACTGTTGTAGGATTTAAATATCCGAAAATTACATTTTATACACATTATAATCTTATCAATTTGAACTCTAAATAACAATTATATTTATACAATTTTTCAATATGGTATTTTTTTGAACAACCCTACACAGATTACACCAAACAAAATCCCTTCAGCAAGCACAGATTGGTGAATGGGTAAACTTATATGCCCCCTCTTAGATGAACCTGTCTGGCAGGAGTATCAGAAAATTCAATGTATTTATTCTGCCTCCCCTCATGCCTAGGCCAGGGCCTAATGGAATGGAAAGTAAGCAGTCCAGTGATAAGATACCAGAAAAAAGCTCTCTATGGAACTTTGGGGCTGGGCAGTACCTTTAGTACATGTGTAGATTCCCTAGAAATTTTAAGAGACTTAATTTCGAAGGTGTGCACATGAGAGAGATGCTCCACCATTTAAGCTCTATAATCCTAAGTGATGATGGTATATAAAGTATAGATTTATGAAGAAGTTTTGAAAAAAAGCGCCTTGATTGGCTTTTACTGAAATGTCTTGGAGGAAGCTTTATTCCCAGGGAGAGTAAAGTCAAAGCCTGGTTTGTTCTGAAGCCTAAGGCATTTAGGCCAATAAGCATTAATCAATCAAGGGAGAGGAGACAAATTTTTTAATTTATAATATTCATTATTATTATTATTACTCTTCCAAGAACTTTATAAAACAAAATAGAACTCTAATACAATCTTTTAACATCCATATTCTAAAAAAATATTCTGGGAAAACATTTAATACTGTAACTAGGAGGTTATTGTTTATTTTGAAAGACTTACCTCATAATGTACTGAAGAAGCTGAAAAAACAAAGCATATTTTCCATTTTTCGAGAGAAATGTAAGTAAGCTATATTTTATCTTACAAAAGGAATAAGCAATATATAAGAATACTACTCAGGGTAAAATTAAATAAAACTTCAATAAATAAATATCAATTTATTAATATTAAAAGAACAGAACCTAAGTAAAAGTAAGATATAATGTATACCATTATAACAGAATAAAATTTGTTGTAAAAATAATTTAAGTAGAAAATTTAATTTTATCCATGCATAAAATTAATTGAAACAGAGATATATAAAAAATTCTCAATATTTTTAAAACATGCATTACAAGTATAAATGTAAAAATATTAAGTATTGGAAAATATAAAAATTCTGATACTTGTGCAGCACAAGTAGTTTTCTCATATTTTTTCTTTTCTTTTTTTTCACTCATTTGTAAAAAAAAAAAAAAATATTATTCTTGAAAGTTCATATTTAAAAGGCTTGTGATATAAGAATCTGAAAAAACAAATATTACTTACACAAGTATCAGTGAAACTGGGTATTGAAACTTATCTTAAATAAAATAATTTTTAAAAAATACAGTGAATGTAAAATCCAATAAATTGTAAACAGAAACGGAAAGATAATATAGTTGTATTTAACAAACTAAAATCTCCCTTTAATCCTAAAATTTGAAAATAAATTAAACATAGAACAACTCACCAATAGGCAAACTAATTCAGAAGTGGCGCGGAGTTAGTTCAACTTGAAAATACAGTGTTCCAGTGCCTACTACATCAAATGCAGTCTGCTAATTTGTTTCAAAATTTCTGAATAAATAAATAATAGAAAGTTTATCCAGAAATAATACATTACTTAATTNATATATATAAACTATTAGAAATATCATACCAGTCACTCATTTTTTTGCTTGATTAGTTTCATTTCATTTATAAATAAATTTTAAAAGGTTAAAAACATATTTTAATAACATCAGCCATTGGTTGAAATTTATAGATTTTAATAAAACAATATTTTCAAAGACATAAAGTATACATTTTAATTATATATAGTTATACTCATTGTATCGAGTTAATATTTTTGGCATACATTAACTATTTCAATGGACTGAATTATGTCAAAATGTACAACTACTCTTTATTTCAATCTGAAGATGTTTGAATTTTTTTTTTAAAAACTAAATTAAAATACGTAGACTAAACAACTTAAATAAGTATAGTGAAGTGAGATATTGTAATTAGTCGCCTATGAATTTAGAAACTAATAAATTAAATGATAAAAGTTGTATAATATAATCCTGTTTTGCTTTAACAGTTTTTTTAATTTATAAACTCACATGAAATACGAAATTTTAATGGGTTTTGAGTCATAAATATATTAGCCCAGATAATTTCCCAGACTTAATAAAATGAATATCACAAGGTAATTATAAAAAATTGTAAAAATAAATCTTAGGGTTTTAAATAAAAAATTTAGGCTTCCTCGAATTCAAGATTAATAGTAGATTACTTCTATACTTATGAAGAGAGGAAAGTAGGAGAACTATGTTTGGATCTTCCCATGACTCTCATTTTCCATTATTAAAGCTTAATGCATACTTTAATTATATGCAAACAATGAATGCGCTTAAAAATAAATTTGGATTATTTTAAATATAAAAAAAATTATCTTAATTTTACAGTTTTTAGACCATTCTAAATAAGGGTTATCAACTGTGTCTGAAGAACTCGTATCACTATATGTCAGAAATTTATTAAAGGTAGGAGTTAAGATTATAGGTAGTTTATACAAAAATAACCTCCAAAATTTCCTGACCCATAGATTGATGTCAGTAATATAACATAAAACATAAATACCAATTTTTTAAGAGAATACATACTTAGAAAAGTGAATGCATAAGTAGTGAGCAGTCATCATATTTTAATGATTTTTAACATATAAAAAAATAAAATATCAAAATAATTAATTAACTTTATAAACTTTTAAATAACCCTATCCTATGGACTTTATGATTCAATAAAAAAATAATAAAAATACTAATAACTGTGTTTTCTATTAAATTCAAATCTTGCGTTAATTTGGGACACGCATATATATATGACATTGATATATTAAGAATTAAGTCTTCTTATAACCTCTACCTTTTCTTTGACTGATTTCAGCAATTAACAAAGTTTTTAACAGTTAGCTGAAAAAAACTCCTGTATATTAATTTTGACCGTACTTATTTAAGAGAGGGAATAGCTCACCCCCCCCCCCCTACCACTAAGGAGATTTCTTTCCAATAAATTTTACCATTTATACTAATGAGGAGGAAAACATTTTTTAATTTAGTTTTTCTACAAATATACCTTTCTCTCGTCCAATTTAATTTCAGCCATTATGGCTTAAACTTATTTATACAACAGTTTGTGAAAATAACTTCAAATACACAATTACTAGCTATATTTTAAAAATTACAGATCATAAAGTGCATACAGACAATAATAAGTAGATAATTATATGGAAAACAATTTTCTTGGATAGAATTGATGATAGTTTAAAAAAACCTTCCACCTAACACATGAATAGCTAGATTTTCTCAAGGGAAACAAAAATTTCAATCTTTTAAATTTTTCATTCTTAAATTCACAATGATAAATTCTGTCCCCTACATTCTTTATTTGAGATAATTAAATTTATCTCTAAAACATCAATTCCATAAATCTAATTCACCCAATAAATAAAATGTGCAACAATTAAGTCCATTGAATTAATGATGCTTACCAAGGATATTTATCATTAGAAATCTAGTCATTAAAATACTATAATGAGCGAGTTATTTTAATAGTTATTTGATAATTTCATAGACATACTGGATGATTTAAGACTAATGAGCCAAATATATTTTGATAACTACAAAAATAATGAAAATTAATAAATATATGCCATATATTAGTACATACATAAAAAAAACTATACTTAATTTTTTTAAATAAAAATTTTGGAAGTAAAGACTTAAAGTTTTACCATAAATGAACTGTATATTTGCTTAAATAATACTGAAATGTGATACGACATAGAAGATAAAATTAACATTTGCAATCCAAGCAATTAAATTTATTACATAAAGAAAATTTCATATGAATGTTTCACAATATAAGAATTAAAGAAAACTGAAAGAATGATTTAAAAATGTGAGGAAACTATAGCCTTCTACATTCTAAAGTTAAAAGATTTTAAAAATCAGTTAAATTTAAAATTCTCTAAAAGATTACTGGATTAAAATATTGCACACTTTCACCGTCCTATTAAAATCTTAAGAAAATAATAAGATCTTAAAGTAAAGTTTTAATATGATGAAATAATGTAGAAAAATGAACGACTTAAAACATCCCATATTGTCGTTCAATTTTTCTTCCATAGAAGCTAACAAACTAATCTTAAGGATACCAATAAAGCACTTTACAAGAAATTCCAGTAAATCAAAGACATTTTTCCCTAATATATAAAATATGAATACAGATGTAAATTACATATTTTATGCCTTCATTCATTTTTTCTTTTAAGAAAAAACTATTTTTAATACAGATAAATCTTACAATGTTGATTATTTTTATAATGAAGCAGGAATAGAATTATTCTTATTTATATACACATAAATAACACAATATATAAAGAAAAAGTTATAACAATTTAAATGAAATAATTAAACAGAGTAGAAACAGAATAACAATAAAATAAATTAATAGTATTCCATATTATGAAATGAAGTGACAAAATAAGGAATTATCCCCCCCCTTTTTTTTGTGCAAGCATACTTTAAAAAAACCTACTAGCTAGTTAATTATGAAAAGGGATTCTCAATATTTACATTGGAATAAGTCACCTTATCATAAAAAGATAGACAAAGGAAACCAATNAATTTATTTTTATTATTTAAAAGAAGACTGAGAATTAATACAACAGAAAAATATTTTTATCAATAAGTTTAATTTGATATAGACAAAGTTATGGGGTTAAAAATTAAATTATCTAAAATATTAAGCATTTTTACAAAATTTAGAGGCAAACAATAAAAAGGTGTAAAGGCACATACATTATTTAAAGAATTGAGAAGTGATGAAAAGCTTCCTAAAAAATAATGGAGGAATATCTCCTTACTTTTGTCAAGTTATTAATGTATAGCTTAAAATTGAAATTTTTATAAAGAGCATGTAATTCAATTTTAATTTTAAAATAATCAAACAATCAGGGAATAAGGATGAACTCATAGTTAATATTTGTAGTAATATAAGGAGGAACACATAATGTGATATTTGTTTTTTATGTTAAAATTATAAAAGACAAATCTTTATGTTGATTATTAAAATAAAGAGAAGTAAAGGAGAAAAATAAATTATCAAAAATAACATTTTGATAACTGACGTGGAATGAATGATATAAATAAAAATTTTAAAAAATTAACAAAAAATGTGGATTCAAAAATTGATATTAGATATTGATATTTCAATTTTTGCACAATTTAATGAAATTTTTTTTTAATTGGCAAAAGGTTTGAGAAAATACTGTAATGGCAAACTGGCCAGACTATACCACTGAAACTTAAGATGGCTGCTATTAATTGGCTATCAGGGGTCCTGTAAAAAAAAAAAAAAAAAAAAAAAACAGTCAGAGATTTAGCCAGGATATAAATTGGGTATTCTTTTTATTTACAATGTAAGACATCACCAGGGCAGAAATCAAACACCAAATGAAAAATATAACCAAGAGTGTTACAACATATTTAAGAATACAGTGCTATTTTATACGATATAAAAAAATATGAAATGTAATGTGGGAACTAAATGCAGCAATTGTAACTATAAAAAATATAATTCATATTATAAGCAGACTATAATTACAGGGTGAGTAAATATCCACCAATGAAAGAGGGTGGCAGTCAATGTAGATACACATCAATGTAGAAGCTTTAGTTTTGTATGCCTTGGGCAAATCACAATGTTAGAAGTGCTTTAAAGAATTTAAATTCAGCAATTTCGATGTCAGAAACAAAGAAAGTGGAAAAGCACCTAGAGCTTGAAAACTGATATGGAAACTTTATTGGATGAGAGTGACCGAAACACAAAAAGTTGCAGATCAATGAAATGTGACATGAGAAATCGTCTCTATTTGGTGAAAGCCATGGGAAATATACAGAAGATCGAAAAATGGATACCTAACTGAGAGGCAGCAGGAAGCTCGAAAAACCTCTTGCCAGGCACAGAAGAAAATAATTTCTTCATCCAATTGTGACTAGCAATAAAAAGCAGAATTACTTATTTATCTTATCACATCTAACCAACAGGTTAACTGATTGAAAAACCACCAAGAAAATAGAATAAAAGAATCCATCAATGATAGGCAGGACAAAGATAACATTTTTGTAACAACATTCAGGTCACGAATATTTTCATCTTTCAATTCCTTTCTTTGACCTGCTGACACCATCCTTTGGTTTTTCAACCAGCTCATCTATTTATGTCTTAGTGGTGATAATAGTCACCTCCTATGAAGATTCCTCCATCAATCTATGTACCTATTTCTACTTACAGTTAACTCATAAAATAAACAATTTTTATCTAGTTACAATTATTGCTATATTTTGTTCCTAAATCATATTTCTGTTTCTTTATTTCCTCATATCCTGTTTGGATATATAAATAATACCCAACTTATTTTTTTGGCATATTTTCACACCTTTGTCATTTAAGCAAGTCAAAAACATGTTTACTGATTTACTGAACATTTACAAAGACATAACATTTAACTGGAGCTAACATTAACTAGTAAAGGCATCAAAAGAGGTTCCCTGAAGTATTTAAATAAAAATTGTGTGTATCATTTATGCTTCATTGCTCAAGCTATTAGCTATATGTAATTTAAAAAATAAGAATAGCTTTTTTTTAGTATTTTACTATAGATTTTGAAGTAACTTATAAATTTAATGAAAATTAAAACTTATTAGGAATTTGAATAATAACCAGAGCATCATTCATTATTAAAGACACTGCACAATCACATTGCTCATGAAATTTAGATCTATAAAATGGGTAGATTTTAATTTTAAAAAGAAAAATTATTTCAAAATTTTAAAACTTTTCTGTGATTCATGTTTTAGATTTTGTCACCAGCTAAACACACTCCCTCTGATTTGGAAGGCTATAAGTTTGAAAAGCCTGGCACTCTGTTGTGGTTATATAGTACAATTCCAGCTTTAAGGAATAATAAAAAAAAATATTACATTTATTCTGCTAATCTTGTTTATTCTTGTATATGAAACATGATTTATTTTATAATAAATAACTTCTGACCCTCTCAAAAAATATCTGGCATTACAATAGTTTTAAGAGAGTGTACTTAACTCTCACAATCTATACCAATAGAACAATNGATTTACAAAATTAACATAGCATATATAAATATATACAAATTACAAGCTTGCTTTAATAATTTAATATTTATGCTAAACATTTTTTACTAGTATAACTTTTATGTCATGTATACTACTTAAAAATAACATATTATGACTAATATTTAAAAAATAAATAAAAATTTTAAAAAACTGGAAAGGGATTTTATGCCAATGTGGTATTTCTTAAGTAGATCAGAACTTGAAATAATTATTTTTAATTTATTGAAATAAAATTAATATTATTTGGAGATAGTTTATCGTAAAACTTTATCAGGAAGGATTTGCCAGGGATTCAGTTCTGAGATTTGAATGAATAACATCAATTTGTAAAGAAATTTTTTTATTTATTTTATTGCCAAAATTTCAAGGCCTTCTTGAGGGCATTAGGGGTGATTGAGGAAGAGTCTCCTGCTTTAGGGTAACTAAATCATAAGTGGCAATAATAAAAACTTTTTTCATTAGAAATTAGTTTTTATTTATTCACATCCCAAGAGCGAATACACTTCCTGATAAATTAATTTTAATAAAAACATAAAAAAAGAAACACCATCTCCTAAAGAGTAAATCCTATAAGTGTTAACTACCTGCAGTTTTCTATAATATATTTATATTTTAATTAATTGTCTCTCCTTTGCAATAGATATTTAAGTGTAGTTAGCCCATCCAATTGAGCAGAGGTTTAAAAAAGCATTTGATTTTAAGAAATGAACACCTTTTCAATCAAAACATTTTCATAAATTACCTTAATTAAAAGAAATGTCTTTCATAAATCAACTTAAACAGAATGACCAGAAACAAATACACATAAATCACCAAATGTTCAAAAACAAATAAGAAAAATATAATTATCCAATAAAGCATTAAGAAAAATGAAGGTAACAATTCACAACCAATTCCTCACTTTTCCTCATTTATTGTTTAATGCTGAACATTTTTTATTTGGGAGTTATTTTCAACTAGATTTTGAATAAATCTAAATCTAAATGAAAACAGACTAACGATATTAGAAATTTTAAGAATTTTTAGTGCAAGGGAACAGAATAAAAAATCTAACTGTCCCATCCTCGAACCTGGAACTCCTGCTATCCGGGCTGGAGCATTTACCAATTATGCTACCAGGACAAGTCCAATAAGTTATTAAATTCCCAATAATTAATAAGTTATTAAAGTGTCAACAAGAGTCACTTAAACAGCTTGACAATGTCAGCTCCTTCAAGCATAAGATGATGATATATTCGTCGGCCTCGGAGGTTAGACTCTCGACACAAGTGCAGGGAATTTAATAACTTATCAGACTTGTCCTGGTAGCATAATTGGTAAATGCACTGGCCCGGATAGCAGGAGATCCAGGTTCAAGTCCTGGCTGGGACAGTTAGATTTTATATTCTGTTCCCTTGCACTAAAAATTCTTAAAATTTACGTGGAATTAGAAAGATTTATTAGAAATTGTGTAATACTGACATGTCAAAATATGTTTTAAGGAGTGACAAACACACCTAAGGAATTTATAATAATCAACTTAATGAAATTATCACTTAATTATTTATATTAAATCAAGCTTAAATGATAAATGTTTTTTAAAATTACAAAGGAATTATTTATTTCAGGAAAACAAACAAATAACATGGTAATTTCAATAACACACAGACAATTGAAAGTGCTTGACTAATTTAGAATGGAATGAATGGCCTAATGGAATTGATAATTTTCACAAAAGTATTTCAATTTTACGAACCAATTCGGATTTAAAAGATGGACAAAAATAAATTATACATAAGCATATAAATAGTTCTGTAAAATGACTAGGCACAAATTCTTCTTCAATGACACATTAGAAAGTTTAATAGATTAATTTTTTTTTTTCAAAGGCTTGTATGCTTAAATTGATTGTGACTTCAATCAAACATTCTTAGCTTTACTTAAAACCAATTATATTACAAATAATAAGTTAAAGGATCCCAAACAAAGTAGTTAACTACTGCACAATTATACTTAACGAATTATACTCTTCAGAGAGCACTGAATCTAACTGCGTCCTAAAGTTCAGACATGGAAGAAGATTCAACTCTCATAAGAAAAAATTTTTACAGGAGGCTGAGCCCATCAAAATAAGCCATCAAGGGAAATGAAAGAAAATGAAGTCTTCTCACAAAGTTGGTTTAACAATAATGATATTGGTGGACTCAACATTCAAAAACACTTCATCCTCCATTATAGTGCAGAAGATAGGTGACATAAGAAGAAAATGTGACAAAGTTTTGTCAACGTATACATTAAAGTGAACAGCCGTCAATGGCTTAGATTCAGGTACTGATAGTTCAGAAAACTAGATGGCATTCTACTTGATAACTAAAATGTCATCACTAAAAATAACCCCTGATAAATCTATTAATAATATGTTATTTTTCTGAACAGAACAGAATCTGCCTCGTTAAGCTAAATAATAAATGTCTAGGATTTACAAAATTAACATAGCATATATAAATATATACAAATTACAAGCTTGCTTTAATAATTTAATATTTATGCTAAACATTTTTTACTAGTATAACTTTTATGTCATGTATACTACTTAAAAATAACATATTATTATAGTTTTAATTTAATTTAATTTTTTTGTGTGGCAATATTTAGTAATGACAAACCTTAAATCAAGTCCCAAATTTGTGAGGAAGTTTTATATTTTTTAAGTATTTTTAAAAATAAATAATGAAAAAAAAATAAGAAACTATTATAATGAAAACTTTTTGAGCATGAATTCAAAATCCATTAATAAATTAACTCTATGTAAAAATATATATATGCATATTGAGATTGGATATAGTTTAAATGATGTAATGCATTAAAAAATAGTTATGAATTAATTTGACTTCCAAAATAGATCCTAGCTCCAAGTTTGTCAAAATTAAACTATTTAATTTATCTTAACTTGTACCTAATTATGACTTTAAAAATCAGCAAAAATGAGTGGATAAGTTCTTTATAAATAAAATTGGACAATATTAGTCCAATTGAATATACATTGATTTTTAAAATGTTTATATTTAAGTCAAACAGTACACATTAATACAGTTTTGGTTTCTTTATTTAATTATCAATAAATTACTTCATTGTCTATAAAAAGCACAGGATCTTAACTACTTTATACTTCATTACTAAACCTATAATTTAGTAGATAAGAAGATATTCAGAAGCCAGAATAAATAACTCTATAATATTTTATAGAAAACTTGAGCATTGACATAAATCATAAAACATGCAATTAATAAAATATGATTCAACACTGCTATGCTTGTATTATTTATTTCTAAAAGTTCGAAAAAGATTGATTTAATTGATATTATTCTTGTCATATAAACATAAGGCACAATGTTTTTGTGGCAAATATTCTTTCATTAATATGTCTTTATAGTAATAAAATTATTGAAATATTTTGGAAAAGTATAAATTGGTTTGGAAAAAATTATCTTTCTGTTGGGGGTTTTATTAAATAGGAACAGTTATAGAGCAAACACTTAATCACTAACTGGTGATAACCATTAACAAACTTATCCAATGGTTTGCAAAAAGAAACAACTACAGAATTACTAGTAGATGTGTATTTTTTAAATTGTATTTTTTTGGATTTACTTTGACTGACCCCCAACAAAATAACATATACTAATAATCTCTACGATCAAAAACTCTCCATTTGAACTTAATACAGAATTACGTATTATTATTTTAAAAATCGCAGATATACATATAATTTACTAAGGACACTTTTTACTCCTCCAATGTAGTTCATTTTCAGATTATTATATTGCAGTTGATATTATTCAGATTATTATATTGTAGTTTATATTGTTCAGATGTCTTTTCAGAGTTTCTATGTAAATAGCAACAGGAAATTTGGAAAAAAAGCTGATAACTAAACTTGCGATAGATAATTACACACCAGTTTAATTTTTAAGAACAGTTTTCTATTAGGATAACAGGTCTCAAGTAAATAATAAATAAATTTATAACTGTTAAAAATTTAGAAATACAGATATTAAAAAAGAAAATCCAAGAGAATCTATAGTCATAGAACAAAATATTTAAGAAATTCAGATTCATAGGTGTTATAAGTAGCCTTTATAGAAGTTTTAAATAACTGTTGAATTTAACTACTTCATCTATTAGAGATAAAATTTATTAGGAAATAACGAAAATTAAGGAAAGATGATTATATAACTTTTAAAAAAATTAAGTTTTCATGTGTAAATATGGTATAAATCCTAGAGTGACTGATTAGCTGTTATTGAAATTTTAAGTATTTAATCTCCAATTTAAGCCTCATATAGTTGCTGAATCAAGTTCAAATATAACCATGAAACATGGAAACACAAGTGAAACCTATATCTTAAATTTCTTTAAAATCACTGACATTTCAGTAAATGAGAAAGGACTTTAAATAAAAATGATGAATCTAGCTGGAAAGGAAATAACCTACTATCAAATGACTCTCAAGCATAAATACACGTTCTCCCCCCCCCCTTTTATATCTGCTCTGTTTATAGAGGGTTACATTGATCGAAAGTAAAGCTATATCATTCATTTAGGTTAAGGACTCACAAGAAACAGCAAAACAACTCGAGTCGACATCTACAAGACTAATTCCTCCAACTATTCCCCAAATCTATGAATCCAAGATGAGATGAGTCTATATATTAGAGAAGATCCTGTGTTCAATATATAAGTCTATGTGAGTACACACTTGCATGCCCACGCACATTTTGGTGACAGATATTTTTGGCATAATCTAGCAAGAACAGAAAAAATTTCAAAAATTTTGTCAAGAGAACAACCAAATTCTTAAGTACTATGTAAAATTAAATTTCAACTAGTAATTTCAGTTATTGTATTGCTATGGATTAAGGTTCTATCAAGCTGCCTACCGATCTGGGTGAAAAATAAAAAAATGGAATTTCAAGAGCAAGAGATTACTTCCATAATAGCATTAAAGATAATGAGAATGATTTAAATTTATAACCTAACATTTATTGTCTTGCCTCAATCCTATTAAGAACCATTTTTTTCTTATACGATTTAAAACATTCTGTATCCATTTGCTGCTTCTTTTTTTTTCTCTTTTATTATTTATTTTTGAAGAGTGAAATAAATAAATTATACTTCAAATAGGCATAATGGTTATTATAGCGAAAATGAAAAATATCCTCTTGGGTATTAGTTAGAAGAGAACTAATTTTAAAAACAAATATGTCACGATAAATTAATTCCATTTTAGTACAGGTTCAATAAAATGTATGAATAACTAGTTAGGAAGGCCAGGATTCACTTCTTCTAAACTAATCAAAGGAGATAAACTAGTTCACAGCCTTTAAACTTTTCAGTTAAGCCAGCATAATAATTATACAAAAGAAATGAAAGTATAAGTACCAAAATAATATAAAAATGTTCAACTATTGACTCCATTAAAATGTTAAAGCAATGATAATTAGAAGCAGGTCAATAATTATTTCACATCAGTTGGTATGCTTTAAACTAAAATCTGAAATTTATAAAAACAAATTAATTATTAACAATATCAAATTCAATTCAATCAATAAAAAATTATAGTTGAACTCAAATATTGTTTTCATATTCATCCAAGAGTAAAGACAATCAATCACTTTCAATAAGTCCATAATACTCCATAACTTCATTGGAAAAAGAGAAATGATGAACAATTAATACATATAGTGTATAAATGATATATCACTATCTACATCATCATGCCATCTATAGCCAATATAAGGAGAAGTCTTAATAAAATTTAGAGGCAGAAAAAATAAATTAATATAACAATTCAAAATTTAAATATAATATTGTGTTTTATGAAAATTTTCAATAATTTAATAGTCTTATTTTAATTTCTTTATTTTATAGACATGGAAGAAGATTCAAC
>KZ806894.1:335622-345949 GCA_000696205.2 Oncopeltus fasciatus | reverse complement strand
ATTTATATATAAATATATAAAAGAATCTCACCCTTCGAATAGCAGAATCCTGTGATGTATGATTAAAAGAATTAATTTGATTGTCGATTCTGTTGTGAGAGAGTTGGGCCCCAGGGGCTTTGCTATGAGAACCATTTGAGCAGGCACTACTTGTCGAGGCACATTCTGACATATCTCCACTACCATTCTAGAAAAATATATAATCTCTTACGAATACATACAAAAAAATTATTCAACATAATTATGAGATGAAGCATGGGTTTCAAAAGTGATTATTTTAACATAACATAGAAACACTGTCACAACTAAACTAGAAATAAGATAGACACTTCCTCCAAATATTGTATTACAATGAAAAGAAAAATTGGATAATTCCAAAAATTTATTATGCTGACAATGATGGGGAGTTCCTTAATGTAAAGATAAAATAAAGACTGTAGTAAAAAAATCATCAAAATTTCCACAAAATTATTTATATTTAATAATTAAAACTACTGGTAATTAAAAATTACTAGGTTTTAAGTTATTATAGTTTTAAACCAAACCTGTTTATACAATAATTTTTTTTCTTTCAATGAATGGTTATAATTTTCTGTTGCTAAACTGAATTTGAAATCTAATAGTCATTACATTTAAATAAAATAACCCTTCCCTGATAGTTCATTGGGCAAAGACTGGAGTAGTCAATAATTAATTTCGGTTATAGACATCACAATACTTGCAAAATCAAATAAACTTAAGAGTACATATGACCAAAAAATAAAATAAACAGAATAAACTTACGGATGATTCACTGCTTTTTTTAGTCCTTTTCCCCCCAGGAATAGCATTTGACAAAATTTCGCCTAAGCTGGTGGTGCTAACTTCCAAAGGAGCAGCTAACTCACGAGCAATAGCCATCTCTTCTGCAAAATTATTGTAATACTTAAACTACTTTAAAACTTCATTAACAATAAAATAAATACAACATCTTATTTACAATTTTGATAAGTCAATAATTAAATCTAGATGAAGTTATAAAATAACTAACTAGGCTAATTCTAATTCTAATTAAATTTAACTTAGATAAAAATTGGCATTAAGAAGAAAAACACCATAAGCAATGTTAGATTTTAAGTATTTTTGAAATGGATATGTCGGAAATATTTATTTTAATAATGCAATATTTTTCTAATAGAACCTTAAGATAAAGTTTGAGTACTATAAATTAGGCAAAAGATAAAGCATGGAAATTCTTGTTTACAATAAACATTGTATGTATACATTGTATGTATGTACAATACAACTTCAAATTTATTCCTTTTTCAGTTCTAAAAAATAATGAGTCATTATCTAAAATATTACATAATCATTTGAAGTGCAATGTTATTGCAGTTTAAATAAAAAGCTTGAATAATTAAGACAAAAATAGCTCGGCACAAATAAAACTACTATACATTTTTAAAATTGCTAATGTGATTCTATGAAAATTTTATTTCTGGTTAATTACTTTATTAAATACAATTAATAACTAATTAGTCTATAAGAGCAAATTTTCTTCAGTGATGCATTATATTCCTAAGTACTAAAATACTGTGTTTCACTAAAAGGTGATTTTTTTCTTTTTTTTGTGGAAGCAAATTTTATTACATCAAATATTCACCCAAATATGGATCATCAATATTTATGTATATTACACTGGGGGACACATTTTTCATTGAGTTAGATCTGACACCGTTTTTTCACTGATTCTTGGGATCTGAATTTGAGAATAACCTCAGGTTTTGTCTATCACGTCAACTTTTTAGACTATAGGATATCCTCAGAAATCATAAAAAATCATGCATTTAAAAGAACATAAAGTAAAAACATACCAAATATAGAGTTTATAAAACATTTAATGTAAGTTAAATCAAGTTCTTACATATAAAATTGTTTAATTAATGAACAGTACTTAAAAATTAAGATAACAATTTGTATTTGTGGCTTTTTCTGGAGTTTTTAGTTAGTGTACATTTGCGCTTGATGCTTCAACAATAGTCAGCTATCATATGTATGTCCCATCTACCTTGATACCTTGCTTACATGACCCTTAAATTTTGATGGAAACGCTCAAACTGCTCATCACTCACCAAGATTGTCCGGGAAATTATCAAGGTGTCTGTGTAAAATATGCAACCTAGCTTATGGAAGCTTTCCAAAAGTAGCTGGACGATTTTAGAGTAACTCAATGCGCATGTATTTCGAAGAAAGTCTTTAACAATGTTTTTGAATGCCATATCCGTATTCCCCTTCTTCCAAAGAGGGAAATTCATTGAAAACTGGTACGGGGACTTCAGCTGAATGCATTACTGGGCGTATAGCTGACGATAAACTAGGATACTTTATTTTACATTTGTTTTTCTTGTTTCACTATACAAAAGTAACAATCACTTGAATGATCTTTGGACTCGCGCCAAATCATAGGTATACCAAATGGAAGCTTAGCACGTGTTTCCTTGGTCCACATCCATAAATCTTCAACACACTATTTACTCACTTTATGAGGTGCCCATGCTTTATCTTGATCACCATGTTTCACTTTAAAATAGGCAAAATATGCTTGTCTGACAAATGTACTGATGTTTGTCCTTTGACTTGGGAATGGTAAAACTATAAAAACTAATGGGAATATATAACAAAGCAAATCGGGTCTGTTTTCGCACTTTCGACCAGTAGGAGCAGAGGTAGCCATAAGGAAACATTTTAGTTCAAACACACTACGTAGTTCTGAACACTACCGTAACGAAATACTAAATACTATTTACCAACATACGTTTCACCACAGTATAACAGACATAACTAAACAGGCAGGTCAGAACCAGCATGTGCCCCACCCACATAGAAACCGAATGTGACGTGATAGAAAAAAACTAAAAACTGATTTGAAACCAGCCTGCCGCTGTAGCATTCTGTAGAAAAATGCTAAAAAATCTAACTCAACAGAAATTGAGTTTCAAATTGTTCTTCAGTTTATTTATATTTGAGAGTATAATCAAAGGTTAAGGAAATACTAGTTAAATAATATTTTTATTTTATATTTCAATATTCTGATATGCACAAAGGATAAACATATAAAAGTGACTTTAATCATAGACCCTTAAATTTTAACACTATGAGAGGAACAGTTACAGTGATTGATGTTTTTAACAATCTTTTTATGTAGAAGGAAAATATCAGAGTTATGCACTGTCTTCTAGTACAAACTGTTAAGGGCTTGCTTCAACAAATGACAGATTAATACTATAAATGCTTTATGGGTAGGCAGGATAGGGAAAAGGAAAGTACAATATAAAAACCACAGCGAAGTCAATCATTCACTATTTTTTAAAATTTTCAATGTCAGAAGCCCACTACTGAATTGTTGTTTATTATGTATCTGATCCACTCTTTAACCAAGTTATATCATAATGGTGAGATAATCAGCAGCTAGTATTTAGGTTAGTATGAAAGTCATTTGGCCTATTTTATTGGTAAAAATTAAACTGGGTAGAATTGGGAGTGGGAAAAAAAGTCACAAGGTCAGAAGGGATGGGAAGAAAAGAAAAAGTTTGGTTAAGAGAAAAAAATAAACTAAGCAGGCTAGGTTCATATTTTTTTTTAAATTGTAAAAATTAAGATTCATATAGGAGTTACTCACGATCAACATGAGCAAAGGCACAGAAGACACCCCGTGGGCAATATCCTGCAGTCTGTACATCATTACACTTGGTCGACTTATAAATCTCGGGGTGAAACTGTTGCTCAGTACGAGTATGGCAGTAGGAGCAGTTGTCCCCATTTTCACAGTTAGCAGGCTCACCCCATTCATCGCCATGTTTTACGTTAGGACAAGGCGTTGATCTGATAATAGCATAATATATTTATAACATATTCAACAATGGAAGATAATATATAAAATTCTTTTCATTAATAATTTTGTCACATCCAATTTAGGGAATAGGTTAAACTATTTAAGGCATATAGAAAATATAAAATTAAATCAACAATATATGTTTTGCTCCCAAGGGCATTAATTAAAAATCTATTCTATTTTTTTAAGCAATGATTGATCAATTATTTTATTAATTTTTTGTTTGTTAGCACTTTAAACCAATCTTAATTCATGAAGATAATACTGTCTCTATACTTTAGTTGACTCCTATTTATATCCTACCAAATATATATATATATTTTTTTTAGAGATAGNTTTACAATATACTGTCAAACAATATACTGTTTATTTATCGCTCCTAAAATTCGAATTATTTATTTGCTAAAATATATAGGTTATTTGTATATTTAATCAAAACCTACTTGTCTTTCTTGATTATAATTTTTATATTGGATATTACATGTCGTGTAAGATATCACGACAATGTATTAATAAAGAATTGGCAAAGACAGGGGGAAAAAAAAGGATGAAAATGATTCCAATTTTTTACATATATCTCTATGTATGTTAAATATCTATCTATATCTAATATTATATTTCATACTACTTGTTACGTAAGAAGATCCTCTGGGACAACTAAACTTTACGAAATTGATCCATACAAGAGAATTGATATAGTAGTTATACATTGAACCCTAGAGATGAGAGCGTATATATATATATATATATATATATATATACACATAAACAGTAGTTGTGTATACTGAGCAATTTTCCATGTTCCATTAAAGATGGACACAAATAAGAATAAATATGATTTAATCTTATAACTTGAAGATAGCATATTGTAAAAGTGTAATCAATATTATATTAAATATTACCAAATATGATTATTATTTGAGAGGGAAGAATGGGGGAAGTGCTCACTCAACCTTCATAGTTAAATTCTTTCATAAAATGTTAGACAATTACATTTTATACTTACGATAATACATTTTTTTGTAACAATAATTATTTTGACAATTTTTAGTACAAAGGAACAGAATAAAAATCTAACTGTCCCAGTCAGGACTCGAACCTGGATCTCCTGCTATCCGGGCTGGTGCATTTTCCATTTATGCTACCGAGACAAGTCTGATAAGTTATTAAATACCCCGAACTAGTGTCGAGAGTCTAACCCCCGAGGCAGACATTACCCCAATTTATTTAGAACAATTTTCTTTACCTGTTAACAATTTTGTTTAAATAAACAATATAAAAAAAACTGTTAAAATTTACGTGGGATTAAATACCACTTAAAAATAATAATAATAAAAATAATTATTTTGGTATCCCTCTATTGCCCCCTTAACCTGATTTTAGATGAGAAGCATTAAGTTAACCGTTTACAATAGAAAGCCAAACTACCAAATTTTTTATTTTTTATTTTCCTTATTTGAAAAATAAAGGGGCCTGGCCAACCTGTTTACATTTTTGTGATACTATTGATATTAGAAATTAAAATTTTTATCTCCCTCTAAACCTTCCCTCCCTCTCGAATTACATTATACTTAAAAGCAAGCTTAAGACGATGTATTCATCTTTCTCGTGGGTTAGGCTCTCGCTAGTGTGGTGGGAATTTAATAAGTTATCTAGCTCGTCCGGGATGTGTAACAGAAACATTCCGGCCCAGCAAGCAGGAGATCCAGGTTCGCGTCCTGGCTGGGACAGATAGGTTTTTTTATTCCATTCCCTCTCATTAATTGTTTGAAAAAATATAGGAAAATTTGTTTTAAAAATCTGTCATGAGAACAACTTCAATAGCTACATTCCTTCTGAATTCACTTTATATAACATTACAAACGATTCAATTCTTATATCCTCTTAATGATTATTTATAAGTAAAATGAACACAAAATTGTAATACTAAACATAAGAATTCATATAACAATAAAAAAAAAAACAATAAGTTGTATGCACATCAAGTGATACATCCATTTTAAGTTGAAAAGGCCATATGCAATATATTCTGAATTAATCTACAAAGCACAGAATTGACAAGTTAAGAAAATTGTTCTAAATAAATTGGAGTAAAATAAAACTGACCAGTTTTCTTTGCTTCACATCAGCAAAGAAGTTCAGTATTCAATATATTAGCTTGTAAACCTGTGAAGATAAATCGAAAAAGATGTTAGTTCTGTGAATAACATATAATTAATCTCTAGAAGAATAATTGCAGAAACCTTTCAGTGATATCATCTTCGTTCAATTCAAACTTCCTTGGTAAATATATCACTTGAAAAAGAACCTACTTGAACAATAAACTAGCCTAAATCAGAACTGAGACCCTTTATAAACCAATCCACACTTCTCATATGGAAATTGATAACCTTTTCTTTCAGACAAAATTCACAATAACAAAAAAAAAAAACATACCTGTACTTAAGTTTTCTAGGGCTTCTTCTTTTATCTCTACTATTGTGATACTGGGGACAAGCATAGCCCTGTCTACATAGCCGTGGAGGTCTTTTACATTGCTCTGTTTTATAGCTAGCCAAAACGTAAGTAGTGTCTGAAAGTATACAAATACAAAATTTAATAATCAAATTCAGACATTTTAATTTTGAAAAAAAAAAAAAAAAGTTTAGAGGTAAAGTTGTTGACCGTCAAGTTTTATGAAGAGAGGATTATCAGAAATTCGGTCTTGGTAGTTGAAGAATTAAAAACTAGTTTGTAACCAAAAAAGTTTTTATTTTAATCAACATTTTGGCTTATATTTCTGGCCTTCATCAGGGCAGAATATTTTTTTTTTTAAATACAAAAATAATATAGAAACATGTATACATATCATATTATAACAAAAAATAAATAAATGTATTTCTCTTCATAAAGAGAAAACTCTTTGAAGGCTGGCACTAGCCCACTGAACGCTAAACAAAGTTTACTGAATTATATTTCTAATTATCTTTTAATTTATCCATTATTGAAAATTTAAATTTCATTATTGACAGAAAATGTAGGATTTATTTTTAATTATGTATCATAAATAGTGAATGAAAATAGTTAAGTTTAAAATTTATCTGAAGTTATTCTTAGGCATACTTTATAGATCATTTGTAAAAGACAATTAAAAACTTTTAATCCTGTCCATAACCTCGTCATAAAAGAATTTGTACTTTGGTCATAATTAGAAAGTTTATGAGAACACCAGTTTAATTCCTTTGTATTTCAAATACAAAGTACTAAAAATCTGTTTTTTCTGTTGCAATAAAAAATAGTAAGAGGAAAATATTAAAGAATAATATCCTAATTATAATATAAATAAATGGTGCCGTCAAATTCACTGATACATTTCACTAAGAAATAAATTTTTTAATTATATGAACTATTAGTAAATTGTAATTTTTTTTATATGTTGATAGATGTTGTATAACATAACTGGAACCTCTGACATGGTTAAGCTAACCATATATTCAGGAGCTTACAGCAATTAGTAACACTTTTACTAGGGCTTTGTGACTTCTTTGAGCCATCGAGCCACATAAATATACATTATTAAACTAATAATATTCCCAAAGCCGCCATAAATTGTGACTTTACGACTACGGATTTAAGTCTTCTTTGTAGAGGGTCCATCCTGCTGTGGCTACCTGCTCATTCCTCCTTCGGGTGTGATCCTGGAGTATATTGATGGCTTATTTCTCGGTGGTGTGGAAGCACGATTTGTAGAACAATGCTTCCAGAGATGTTTGACTCACGAGGGTTCATAATATTATGTACTTAGTAGACTTGAGGATATAATTACTATCTAGTAAATTACAAAAGAACTGTAGTCCAATTAGAAGCTATTAACAGTGAATAATGCACAGCTTAAGCTAATTATCCTTCTTATTTTGTTTATTCTAGCTATATTTATTTTAATTCATTTAAATTACAGCTAATTCTGAAGTTTCAAGGTAAATTTACTTTTCCCCTTTTTGAAATAATTACTTGAATAACGAAGCTGTTCGCTAACATTGATCTTCTTTCATTTTATCTTGCAACAATGTATAAATTAGATTAAAGGAATTGGTAACTTCTATTTACTTTGGTAAATTTAAAGAAAAGAAAGGCTAATAATGAAAATTTCTTTTTAAATAATGAATTAATTTTAGTATGTAATCCCACTATTAATTATATACAATAAATGCATAGAGAGTCAGAAAAAATCTTACTACCACAGCCGGGAATCGAACCCGAGTCTCCTNCCTCTCTCGTCTTCATGATAGCCCTGAAGATGGCTTACAATGTAAGCCGAAACGTTGGCAGATAATCTTTTAAAAAATACATTTTTTTTAATTTGAATTTTTTTTTTTTTTTGGATCTACCTTGACCGAATCCCAACTAAAATCATCTAATAATAATATCTATGGCCAAAAAAAAACTCTCCTTATTAACCTTTTATTATTATTTTTGTTCCATCAATTATTTAAATAATACAACTCAAAATGAGAGATTTATGTCAATATCATAGTTCAATAATTAAATAGTAACTGTTCTCGGAGATTTATGCGGTGTGAGTCAATATTCATATTTTCTTCTTCCGATTCGAACCATGTCATTTTATTGTAGAACCAATCTTTCGCTCATCATGCTCTGAGCTTCTTCTGGGTTACAATAGAAATAAGGAAGGAGGAGAAGGACAAAAGGTATTTATATAGGTTTGTTCCGGTGGTGTGACCGTAGCCAGGGTCCGGACCAGTAGAGTTTGGAGGACCGTCATGTGTCCGTACCTTTTAGTTGGTCAATACTGGGTGCCAGTTTTTGCTGAGTTTGTATGTAGATGTTGTTAGGGTGCTAGGGATACTGTATATTCGGCATCTTTAGTCCTAAGTCATACTTGGGTACAGTATCCCTTGCTCATTTGGTACGGATTACATAGCACAAACAGGAAGACAGATATCCACAAGACTCAAGGAACACATTATTTGCGTTAAGAAACTGAGAAATCAGCAATAGCTGAACATTTCTTCAACACTAACCACAACATTCCCTTTGAAGACACTAAGGTACTAGCCAAGATAGACAACTACCGAGAGAGGACTTTTAGTGAAGCTATAGAACTTATCAAACACCCTAACAACATCAACAATGTCAATTAGTCAACTAAAGGACGGATACAAACTCAGCAAAAACTAGCATCCAGCATTGACCAACCAAGAGATACGGACTCCACAAACCAATGATGATCCTCCAAACTCTCAGAGTAGAGGAGAGGCAGGCTTTGGTCAAACCACCAGAACCAATCCATATAAATACTCTTTGTCCTCCTTCCACATTTCTATTGTAACCCTGAAAAAAGTCAGAGCATGAGCTAAAGCTTGGTTGTTAAAAATAAAATGGCATGGCCCAAACCGGAAGAGGAAAATATGAATACATAGTAACTAACATAGTAAGAATAATAATATATTAGACTCAAAATCATATTGTAAGAGCAAAATTTTAAATAAATATAAAAATTTGGAAATATCGTAATTGATGTCATTGTTACTCCAATTAGTAATTCTACCCCTTTATAGGATGATGTTTAAGATAGTTTGCACATTGGCCCTTTTTTTCAAAGCATTAATAAGTTTTGCTAAAGCAATAAAAATGTTATTTTATGAGCAAAAGTCAAAATGCCCGATAAAAGGTTTAAAACTTGTCTTGTTAATAAAAACGGAAAGGTTTATTAGCTAAAAGGAGAGATGTAATAACTGTTAAACTAACATTTAAAAAGCAATGTTATTTTTTAATGTGAATAAAATATTAATTAAAGAATTCTTCCTACTGTCTTATTGACAGTTTTAATTTATACAATTATTATTGAAGGGATTGGCTCCTAGTTCTCTACTTGAGAAAAAATGTTTCTCTGCCATAATTATACATTTTCCACCTGGCACTCCAGAGTAAATCAGCACATAATTTTTACTTTGTCTCATTTTTCTTAGGATTTTTTTTTTTTATATTAAAGATTGAAAGATTACAATTTCACTTATATAACATTCCAGGATACTGAATACTCATATAGGAACAAAGCCTGGGTGTATTCGGTTATTATTTTGAAAATACATTACTTTCTCAGAATATTGAAAGAACAAAACAGAAACCACATATTTTGTGATCTTTCCTTGCTACTGTGAAATGTTTCGACAGCAGCTATGACAAAGCCTAATGGCAGATCCCAATTTCAGTTTCACAAAATTTTTTATTCGTTAAACCTGAGTGCTTCCTAGACATATCTCTCTCTCTAAGTGGGTGATGCAAAATTTTTCAGCTTTAATTAATAAAATAAATATTATTTATTTTGTGGTCTTTAATCCCACGTAAATTTAGATAATTTTTAGTGCAAGGGAACAGAATAAAAAATCTAACTGTCCCAGCCAGGACTCGAACCTGGATCCCCTGCTATCCGGGCCGGTGCATTTACCACTTATG
>KZ806894.1:290517-311109 GCA_000696205.2 Oncopeltus fasciatus | reverse complement strand
TATAAATAAATAATTGAATATATAAATAAATAAAATAAAGAAATAAGATAAATAATTTCATTAACTAATAAAAATAACCCAATTTTAGGTCACTTCTACTATTTTCATATGTAAAGAAGATACAGAACGTAACTGGGTTCCTAGAAATACTATCAGGACAAGACAGAATACAAAGAACAGAACATACATTCATACATTACTATAAATTAGACATTTTATTTTCTTAATACGAAAACACTAAAGAACAGTATAATATAATTTTGAGACATATGCATAACCAAGATAAAAACATAAGTTATAAAAAAGATTTAATAAATTATTATAATATAATAAACATAACTTTGTTTAATAATGAATTAATTAATAATTATAACAGTAGTCTCAATGATATTCAATATAATATAAAAACTTAAAGAGACAAATGTAACTTACTTGAAATAAGAAGACTAATGGATATTCTATATGAAATCCAAATGTAATCATTTTCTATATTAAATGTTATTCAAGATATAGAAACTTCTTTAACTTTTTGTAAATTGAAAACCTTTCACCCCAGTATTATTATGACTTACTCAATGAAATCAAAAAGATAAAAAAGTTAGTTCACTACCTTTTAACTTAACTATATTAAAATAATAAAATTTGAATCATTAGTAACTATAAATTGTAAACTAGATGTTGATAAAATTATTTATATTATCAAATGACCTAAATATGAAAAAGATAAAGGGTTATTATTATTTCTACCACCAATGAATATAGAACTCTCATAACTTCTATTCTCCGTCTTCATTGGTTTCTGTTCACAGAAACCAATGAAGACGGAGAATAGAAGGTATGAGATGAAAAAGATAATTAAGAAATTTATAATATGTTTCCTATCCAAACAATTAATAATAACCAGAGCTTAACCATTATTCCTAACTTTAATTTAATTTTAAAATCTAATAATATAATTAAACACTTAAATAGCAATTGTAAAAAGGTTGAGTACTTCCATTCCCCAAGCAGGTATACAACCCTCACATCAGTAGATGTGAAGAAGAAATTTTAAGTCTACATCAATCAATCAACTGCAATTTTACAAAGCTGGAAATCTTAACGAGCTTCATCAACCACATCCCTTACAGCAACCAACGGAAATTAAATACATACTCATCCAGTGAAAATTAAAATAAAATCATCAAGCAACATCCAGTCAACAAATATCATAGGAATTAACATAATCAACTTAGAAGAAGACGAAACCCTACTCTTCAAAAATATTTCTTATACTTTTAAAACTTCTAGTTATGGAAAACCAATTGTTATTGTTAATTTAAATGTAAATTTAAATTCTTCTAAAGTCATTGAACTATCTGTTAATTAAAATAAATTAAGTTTACATAAATTAACTTAGAACTTCGTAAAACCTTTTGTTAATAATTATAATGATCAAACCATTATTTTTACATTAAATATTTACTCTTTATTATTATATTTACTTCTCTTTATTTTAATTATATATTACTTGATTAAATTTTTCAAAAATTTTAAAAATAATAATTGAACGAATAATTCAATTGACCATTTCGGGGAGGAGTCATTTATCATAAATCCCTTACATATAAGAATATTTCTCTTGATTACTATGTATAATATGCTTAGATGTTAAAAACTGTTCCAAGCATTCCCAGAATCCCCCACTCCTCTCCGAGAGCAGCTCCAACCAAATAACCCTCTCCTTATTGCATTTCTCCGGTGTGTCGTCCTGGTAACTTCTCCTAAGTTTGCCCATCTATTGCAATTGTACCTCTGTAATAACTTTAGTTAACAAGTATATCAAATTGATTTATAATTTTGGATGTAAAATAAAAATATACATTTTTAGAAAGATATATATATATATTTGATCTGTTTATATGGAGAAAACTGCACTATACAATGAAAGTGGACTTCTCTTATGGCACTGGCACTAGGAGAAATAAAAAAATAAATGATTTGCTATTAGTTACTTATGATAATTTGGTTTACAGGAAATAATGAAGTGCATTTCAGGCCAGTTTCTAAATAGTGACATAATACATTTTATATCATTCCAGGAATTAAATAGATAATGAGAGTTCTAAAACTACTAAAGGGTGTAAAAAAAAATCATAGAACAGTTTAAATAAGAGTGCTTGATTAGATAACGAGAAGCAGGTTTAAGTTCTGTAATAGCCGAAATTGGTTCTCATAAGTAATTTAAATATCATATAGTGAATTAAATGCAGTAGCAATAAGTCTATTAAAACAATAACATGTAACTCACCTCAGGACGTGCTTGCATATCTCAGAATCAATGACAATTGGGTTGTCTGAGTCCCTGTTGTGAATAGTGAGGGCAACTTGAGCAGGGTGAGGAATCGGGAGAGGAATGACAAGTTTCTCTCCACTGTAGCTGTGGTCGGGTCTTTTCCAGGGCCTCCACAATGTCCAACCTTTATTGCTCAGAGTTGTCTGGAGTGTGGAGATACCAGTGCCTAACTCTCTAAAATAAATAAGAAATTATTATATTAATGAAAATTCAGATAAAGTTAAAGTTATGGTTATGAACTTAGAACACAGAAATAAAAAGGGGGTCAGGGAGGGGGAAGAGGATTGCGGGGGAAAAACCTGCATACAATAAAACATTTGAGTCTAATATTTAGTGAGAATGAAGCAGTAGAGTATAATTGTTATATATCATGAGCCAGGTCACAGCCAGATCAGAGATTGTTTGGCTACATATAAAAAACAAGATCCATATTAATTTGTGTATATTTTATATTATTATTTTACAAATGTACCAGCCTAGCATAAAGAAACATATGGGAGTCCCAAGTTTAGCACTGCAGGTTTGAATACAGTTCTGGCATGTTTCTATAGAGAAGTTTAGTGGCAAAGGCTTAAATTAGGGTGGTTAATTATAGATAGCCCCAAATAAATGATCCATTATTGGTTTCTTAAGAGGAAAAAGAAAAAAATGTACTCACACTCAAATTAAACTTACTATCAACATAATAATTTTCATGAGTTTGGAATGAACACAACAGCCTCTAGCTACACCCGCCTGATTTATACATCAGAGTGATCTTAAGGAATTACTGCAATTAGTGATTTATTTTAACTTTAGAGACATTCCATCTTGTGTCTTCTAACTGTCAGTTAGAGTCACAAGTTGTGATTCTAACTGAACTATGTCTAGCAAGCAGCAAAAACATAGGCTACAGTCTACAATGATTCTTCACAAAATAGCAGCCATCAATGGCACTACTGCCAGCATGCTAACTTTTCATAAGATCAATACTAATCTATGGCTCCTAATTTGTTGCATACAGATCTAACTCACTCTCGATCAAGTTCAAGGTTTAGATTTTTATAACAGCAAAATTTCTATTCTATCACTGACTGTTTTCATAGACATTAGCAGTAGGAAGCTCACTGTCTAACACACCAGACCCAGAATTGAGACAAAAGGAAAAGTTTCTATCTTAATTGCACTCTCAATCACCACTATCTTTGACAGATTACAGATTGCATCCTGCAGAAATTCCCTAATAACACCCAACCATCAGCTTTCTTCCATGTCGGTAAGCACCACATCAAGACTAAAGGACACCAGTTGGACTGAAAGACCAGAGGATTAATGTCAGAGCCAATTCATTACAAATAAATTTCAGCAGGTCATTAACCAATAGAACAAAGGCATCTGTTGGTAATCGAAAAACAGTAGGTTGAGTACCCTCCATATTGTCCCCTAGACATATGGTAGTCTCTGGGTCTGTAGTGATTACCACTAGTCGAACAAGCTGACTATCCTATACATGCATGGAGAGCCAAAATCTCTTGGATTTTGCCATAAAGCTTTGTGGGAAGATCTTTCTAAGATGCTTATTTTAACAATCACAGCGATTTAATACCTTATCCAACCGCCAAGTAAAATGTGGAGAAAACCATAGTCATCATCCGTTTCAGTTTGTCCGAGTATAAGAATATAGATAAAAATAAGAATTTAGCATAGTAAGGTTCTTCAACAACTTGCCTTCATTTTCTTTTGCCTTAAGCAGAATCACATGTATGAATGTATTTTTTCTGTACCATATGTGGTCCCATTTCCATGTGTATGAGTGTAAGCATTATTATTGCCACCAACAGCTACATTTATTAAGGACTGTGAACTTCATTTAAATATAGTAGTTGTTTATTTATTATTTAATACAGGAACAATTATATTTTTAATTTTTATGCAGACAATAATATTGGAATCTTTCTCAATGCCACAGAAAAAAATATTTGAAAATATCTTGTATATTATCTCTCATAGTAGTAACTAACTTAAATAATAAAAATAATGGTTAAATGTAACAGACTTCAGTGTATTCACTGACTGACCTTACCATACGTATACTGACTTATTTTCCCCCAGACGATTCTAACATAAAGGAGTTATGAAGATACTAGGTTTTAATGGAAAAGAGAAGCTTTAGTATGTTATAGAAACACCTAAGCTTGAAAATAGCAACACGGCATAGAATTTCATTGGGCCAATACTACCTTCAAGTTATCAGCAACATTTCCCTCATCGGTATAATTATCTCTATTTCTCACCATTATTACAAAGATGAAATACCGAATAATATTGATTTATTGGAAAGAGGTGATAAATTAAGTCTTACTATTTGTTAATTTCATAGCTTCATTAATACATTACAAAAATTTACAATACTAAAATTGTATTAATAATTAGATTAATAATTTAACAATTGTTATTTACAAATTTATTTAAATAACTTTGTTCTCATTAAAAAACCATTATTTGAGTTATATATTCTTAGAAGTTATACATTGTAGAAGTTAGATTACCTATCGAAAAGTAGTAAGTACCTTGGCTTGGCAGTAGAGGAATGGGGAGTTCTATGCCTTGGGTTGAATGATGCAACATCAAGAAAAGGAGAATGTATTTGAATATTTGCTCTAGGAGCATACACAGGACCCAGAAGATCCAAGCCACCAGCTCCTCGAACTAATTCTGTATATCGAGAGAGATCTGTCTGTGGAGAGGCCTGTGCATTATAAAATAAAATAAAATAATAAATAAATATCATACAAAGAAATATAAATTTATAAGACAAGAAATGCAAGGGAGTTAGAATAAAAAAAATCTTACTACCTAACCCAGGTCTCCTGCTACGAGGCAGTTATCTAGCTATTGCACCACCAAGGCAATTTTTAACTCCCTTGCATTTCTTGTATCAAATTTAAATTAAATGGGTTAAATACCACAACTGAAGTCATTATTTAAAAAAATAAATTTAATAGAATTAAAACTGAAATAAACAGGTAAAATTTAGGCTTTTGTAGAAAAAAAAAATCTATTATCAAGTTAATAAAAAAGTTAATAATTTTATTATTTGTATTTGTATTCACTTTTAAAAATCTAATTTATAACATTGGCATGACACCCTAGAACTCAAGAAGTAAAAAGAAAAAGATTATATTTAATTGAATCATACAACTAAAAATATTGCCTTCTCCTTCACAAAAACAAAGTAGCTGTCTTTAACTGTTCTACATGGTTTTTATTCTACACTGCTCATGTCTATGATTTTATGGTTTAATGTTTAATCAATGTTACGGTTTCTCTTGAAGACATTAAACATTTCTGAACCAGGTAAATAATCTAAAGGGTTATTATTATTTCTACCACCAATGAATATAGAACTCTCATACCTTATATTCTCCGTCTTCATTGGAGAGGATGTACAGAAACCAATGAAGACGGAGAATATAAGGTATGAGATTTCTGAACCATTTTCCTGAGCTGGAAAGTGTAATGAACCAATGCATTCCTCCCTGATCTTGAGAAAAGCCAGCAAGAATTGAGTACAATTCATCATTATAAGAGAAAAAATCAAGGTGACACCTCAAGTGTTGTGTTTAGGGATCTTATCCTAGCACATTGAAGAAGATGTAGCCTACAGTGTCAGGATAGTAGTCACAATCTTGGCACTTCAAATTCAAATTCCCCCAGGGAAAGCATTTATCAATAAAGAAAAACTTGTTCTGAGCCATGAATGTTTAGAATGGTATGGCAACCAGTAGATAGCACCTCCCTCCAAGACCTTAAATGGTTGAAAAGAAGACTAACACTAAAAAAATAAATAAATAAATAAAAAATTGGGACAAAATCTATTACCAACCTTTCACATGTTTTATTAGTTCTGGGATGATATAGTGTACTTTTCACTCAGGGAACATTCGAATATGAGAATAATTTCTAAATTAAAAATTATTGACTTGAATTTTATCACAAGCAATATCAGTGAGTTTAACCTTCATGAGTACTTCTTTGGATATCACAAAGATATTTTCATTAATCAACTGTTGTCTTTTGGAATGGAATGTGAAAGGCCACATAAATAATGCTTGCAAACATTCTTTTTAAAAAAATACAAAACTCTACTGCAATACATTTAAACAATTCTATATTTTATATNAAATGTTATAGAAAATAAATTTTTTCAGAACTATACCTTCACTTACAAAATACTTTTATTTTTAAAAAATTACCTATAGTGATGAATATACACTAAACTATATAACAGGGCTTCAAAAAAATAAAATAAATTATATTATGTAAAAGATATTGAGTAACGTTTATTACTTTTTTTAAACAATGATTACAATTAATTTCTCTAAAGACAAAATTAATAAATTCTTATCAGACAGAGGAAAATGACAGAAAGCCTTTTAGCTACCTATTTTGCTATAGAGAGAAGAGCTCTTATCTCAAGCAAACCACAAACTGTTCAAAAGGAGAGTTTTTTTGACCGTAGATATAATTATTAGATGATTTTAGTTGGGGTTCGGTCAAGGTAGGTAGGTTATTTTTCATTTGTATTTTTTTGGATCTACCTTGACCGAACCCCAACTAAAATCATCTAAGCATAAACTGTTCAATGTGGGTTTTACGAGAACTAACAGTTAGTTATTGAAGAAAACTACCCTTCATTACACCTTACATAACCTTCATCGTAAATTATAAATGCTATAGAATATACTATTAAATCACTGAGGAATATAAAGAATGACCATTGTAATTGTATTTTGTATTAATAAGTAAAAGAGGAAAAAACCTACCTCAAGCCTAAAGCTTGTGTCAGAATCAGAAAGGGGGCTGAGAAAGTCTAAACTAAAAACATCTGCATAAAGTAAAGCAGCAAGTCCAGCCCAATCATTGAGGTTAAGTGCTTTGCTCTCCCAGAACTCTGATTCAGTTGTACCCAACCTCCATAAAACGTGAGTTGGATAGAATCTTTCTAACATTAATGCACCTTGCTGAATAACTATCTGCAAAATACATAACATACTTAATTAGAGTTGAACAATTTTATTCAGAGAAAAATGAAAACAATTAATATGAACAAATTAACAAACTATATCAAACTAATAATAATTTCATTAGAAAAAAAAAATTCTGTCATGCAGGAGCTGCGTTATCTAAGTAGCCTTCCCATGTTGGCTATATATAAGAGTATATAAAGAAAAACCAGAGAGTACAATGAATATTAAAAGTATAACCTCTAAAGATTGTTCGAGACTGGCTAGGAAGTTAGAGTGGAGGTAGCTCTCACCTATCATAACTATTCTAGTAAATTTTTTTCTTAAATAGTGTATTTTTTAAAAATGTTGTAGAACATAAATGTTAGAAAATTACACTTCAAATTTATTATTTTCTTTATTTTTTCCCCAAATCAAATTAAAGTGACAATATAATTATTATAACAAGAGAGGATTATCAGGAATTCGGTCTTGGTAGTTGAAGAATTAAAAACTAATTTGTTGGGGAGAGAGACTCGTGCTTAACAGTGTCTACAACATGTCTAATGAAACATTGGCTAAAATAAAATTTTTTTTCTTACAAATTAGTTTTTAATTCTTTAACTACCAAGAACAAATTACTGATAATCCTCTCTGTTTTATGAAAACTTGACATTCAACAAATTTACTTCCAAATAAATATTATAAATTTGGTCCTCAGCTTGCCTTCTCAGATTTCAACCAAAAACAAATTCTTAAAAGGGTTTGGAAAGAAAAGCCTAAACACCAAATTTGGTTTCTCAACTGTTAAGTGCATATTCAAAAAAATTTTTGTGACTTAGTAGGCGTAACTAAGATTCATGAAACTCAACAAATACAATTGGGTTATCAAATAACAACTTATTTTTCACATTTTCTATATCTTTTAATAGCTGAGCAATTTTGGAATCAATGATTCCATCTTCAGAGTTCAGTAGACATTTTACAAATGCCACTGTCTTGGGGGCTCTAGAGTGCACCAAAATGGCTTTTTTTATTGCAGTGGATGTAATATTTATCTTATAACGATGCACTGAACCCAGACTGATTTATATAATTGATGAAACAGATATTCTATAAGTGTGGGGATTACATGAGTTGGAAAATTTCAATAAAATATTCATGAACTTTATTACTGAAGAATTTGTTTAATTTACACAAACTAAACTTAGTAAAGGACTAACTAGGCACAACTGACAGAAGTTCCTACATTGCACAGAATAATAAAAAAATAGCCTGATCTAGTTAAAGGGCCTTTCAGCAAAGCAAGTTCATCCTAAAGGTGAGTTTAGATGGCTAAAATTTTTGAACAATATTTATTAAAATTNACCTAAAGGATACATTCTTTGTTCCTTAGACGCCGAATCCCTCTTTACATATAATATATAGCTATAGACAAAGCCCTCCAAATTATTGATAAACATTGGAATACAATCCTAGACCATACTACACTATCCCGGTCGGCTTACCTTGAGTCTCTTTCCCTTTGTTGTACTTCCGGCTATCTCTTTTGCAAGGTAAATACTACAACCAGATTAACAGTCTGGCTATGGGAAATAACCTTGCTCCCGACATTTCAAACATCAACCTTAACAACCTCCTAGACTCTATCCTTCCCCCCTTTCATAACGACATTTTCTTCCTTAAATAATATGTTGACGACCTCTTCCTCATTCTCAATCCAGAAAAAATCCCCCAGATCCTTACTGCATTTAACTCATACCACCCTCGTCTAAAATTTACCATTGAAATGGAATCTGATTATCAACTCCCCTTCCTTGACACCCTTATTATCCGTAACACCAGGGCTCTATCTCCACTGACTGGTATACCAAGCACACATACTCAGGTCGTCTCCTCCACTTCAACTCATCTCACCCTCATCAAAAAATTAATGTGGCCAAAAACCTCATCTACAGATCACTCACACTCTCGAACAAGATATTCCACAGCAAAAATATTAAACGTGTAACTGACATCCTTCTGTCCAATGGTTTTCCTACTCATACCATTAAAAAACTTATATTTTTTTATTTCCACTTCTCCAACTATACCCCTCCCTCAAAACAATGACCTTGTTGTTATTGTTTATTGGGGATTTACGGCGCTCAACTGCAGAGGTTATCAGTGCCCCCCATATTTTATAAATAAAATCAACCTTAAGTTGATCTTGTCACAGGCCTCATCCCGACGGACAGAGCCCACCCCGCGGCCCATCATTTTAATAGAATATAAGGTCCATCATTGCTTTAGGCGACAGCCCTGTGAAAGAGGATGTGCTCGGTTGGACCAAGCCGACCACATCCCCCAGGGCGCCTCATGGGCGCCAGCAAGACGCCGCAGAGAAAGCCCAACCCACCCCTGCCCATGCATCCTATTGTTTCGCTAAAAGGAAGTCCTTCATATAAATTGAGTATGATTATTTGTGTTTAATTAATCTATTCGTTTGATTTATTTGGTTTTTGAAAAGTTATTGAACATTACTATTTGTGTATTAGTTTCAGCAAATATATTCATGACTAGAGAATCAAGAGGCCCCACAGACACAGCAACCCCCAACGGCCGCAACCGCGGAGCCGGGCCGCTCTCCCAACCACAATGACCTTGTTTTCCGTTCTCTTCCTTATATTTCAAAACTTTCTGAAAATATTAAGAAATCTCTCAGAAAACTTTCCCTAACCTTAAGCTTTCTTTTTCCACCAACAGCAAATTAAAATCTATTTACACCATCCTCAAAAACCCCACCCCCCTTCCTAACAGAACTAATGTCGTCCACAAAATTCCCTGTTCCACACCTAATTGCCCTGGTTCTTACATTTGACAAACAAAAAACCCTATTTCCCGTAGAATCAATAACCATAAAAATGACATAAAGAATAAACTAATAAAAACTGCCCTCACTAAACGTTTTTCATGAAGAACACACATTTGACTTTGAGAGCATAACCATTCTTTCCACTGAACCCTATGAACACAAACGCCTTTGTCTGAAACCGTTTACATTAACCTACAACACTATCCAGTTAACGACAGAACGGACATAGAAGAAATTTCTTCAACTTATTCAAACATTTTCAACATTCTAAAAACCATCAGCCCTCCTTCTCAATAAACCTGTCAAACATTTTTTCCAGTTCCAAAGTTACCTATTCACAATAATACCCTTCCTTTTTTCCTTTGTCCTTTTTATTGCCCTCTTTTGAAACAGGCCGCTTTCCCTTTGTACCTTCCGCCTCTTACCTTCCCCCACCCTTCTACCTCCCACTTAGTGTATCTGAAAAATAATATTTCCCCTCAGCCATGAAAATGTGAACTTAGGGACAGGACGTCCTCTCTCGCCTTCGTGATATACCTATGATATACCTATGGTGTGGCAAACTACTGTTTTCATGTTATTTAATTATTTTTCAATAAGTTGTTGTCTGCATGTTTTTAAAATTTTTTTTTTAATTCTCTTACATAACTTTCTACATTCATACTTTTGATATCACTTTACATTATGGTAATTCTGTATTATATTATTGTCAATTATTATTGTATTCTCATGACATTGTATTTCTACAGCCCTGAAGATGGCTTACAATGTAAGCTGAAACGTTTGCAGATAATCTTTTAAAAAATACACTCTTTTTAAATTTGTATTTTTTTTTTTGATCTACCTTAACGGAACCCCAACTAAAATCATCTAATAATGTTAAGTAACAGAATGTAATAAATAAAGATTTATTAAAAAGAAAAAAAAAAAAACCTTTGATGTTCTATAAATTTTCTATGTTAAGTTCTATAAAGGGCACACAAAATTTAAGAGGAAACAATTACCTATTTCTTTCAGTGACTGGGGAGTCAACATCCCATATCAGACCCATAGCGATTTGCAATACTAAAGTTACTGTTGGCATCCTGAAAAAAGAATAATAATTATCAATTTGGAACTTACAATTTTATTAGAACTTATATCAAAATAATGGATAAAGATATAAATTTTAAGAGAAACTGATATTGCTAAATTATCTTATACAATACTTACTATAATTTTAAATTGTAATTAAGAGTGAAAAATATGAGAAGGAAAAACCTAACTATTCATAAATAACTAATCAATTAAAGATGAAGCTTTATTATACTGAGGATGAAGATGGGGCTACAGTGAAAAAAAATTAAAAAAAGTTCATTATCATTAACAGCATATTTTCTATGTTTCATGAAATATTGAATAGATAAGAACAAATTAATCATATTGTCATTTTCATAAAAGACTATTGCGGACATGTAGAAGGGAGAAAAGTAATGTTCAGAAATTATAAGAATAAAACTACCGATAAGGGGTACCAAAATAGCTCATGGGTTCTGTCCGGGAATCACAATCCTGATGCTTTGGGTTCGAATTCCGCCTTTCGTAAGCTTTTATCAATAAATAGAAACTAGTCCTGAGCCCTGGATGTTTCAAATGGGATAACAACCTATATATAGCCCCTTATTCCAAGACCCTAAGTGGTTGAAAGGTAGGTTAACACTTAATAGTAATAAAAAAAAAAGAAAAAAAAAAAAGAAAAAGAAACATTGTTTATAATTTTTCAAGGCAACTTTTTGCCTTTTTAAAGGTTAAATTAATAGATTAAAGTTTTATATCTTAATAATTGGCCGAATCCCTCTTTACATATAATATATAGCTATAGACAAAGCCTTTTATATCCTTAACATAACTATCGGTACAAAAGTATAAGACATGAAAAAAAAAACAGCTTGTTTATTAAATTCATTAAATGTGTGATACGAAATATTTAATCTAATATTAGCATAAAATTGGTAACAATAACAGCTGAATTGCACAGTAATATACTGAGTCAAGTCTGAGTAACTGACTAAAACATTAGTTACTACACTTAAAAGATATTGCAGAGAAAAATTTAATTTACAATTCATCAATTATTGACAACAAAGAGTTTTTGAAGACAAAATACCTGAATACAAAGAAAAATGCTCCCAGTACTTTACCAACCAGCGAGACCAATACATTAAAGGCTAGTTCAAAAATTTCAGAGTAGTTACTATCATTGAAGAAAGAAAAGTCAGCAGGCTTACATAAGCTTCAGAGAAAGACATTATTAAAAACACCATTTAAAACTGCAACACCACTTTTTGTATAAATAATTTAGTTTTCCACTGAAGTATATTAGTTCAACAAAAAAAATTATACTCCCACATTAGCATCTGAATAATATGATTATGATCTAACAGAGTTCCCTGTGTCAAATGATCATTTGCGGTTTATTAAAATAAATACTTCAAGATAAAGAAAATAATTTTACCTTCAAATCAATTGTCGTTAGTTTCAACTTGGAACGTAGTCCAGCAGCGAGACTTGTTTGAAGCTCTCGTTTTCGCTTTTCCAACTTTTCTTGAAGGCTTGTCATCAAATCTTGCCCTTCCCTCTCTAAAGATTTGTACATTCCAACCCTTGCAAGGGATGCTGAGAATGGTCCAAAACAAGCTGTCACGAACTGACTAAAATTAAATAATTATTAAAAACTGAACCTAGTACATACATTTTTTATTAAAAAAAAAAGAAAGAAAAAAAAAAGTAATCTTATCATTTATACAGAGAAGAGTATGCAAAAGTGTAAGGAGTTTTTTCATGGTAAATTTTTAAGGTTCAAGATATAATGGAATATTCAAATAAAATAAGATTTTTAAAAGGAGAGTTTTTTAAACGTAAATTTCAAACAATTAATGAGAGGGAACAGAATATAAAAAAACTATCTGTCCCAGCCAGGAATCGAACCTGGATCTCCCGCTATCTGGGCCGGTGCACTTGCCAGTTATACTACCAGGTTTGAAATTTATGTGGGATAAAATACCACAACCAAATTAAATATTTATAAAGAAAAAATTAAATAAAGTAATTGCGGAGAGTCGACAAAATGTATGACAATGTCAGCTCCCTCGAGTACAAGACGAAGTTCTCGCCTTTCTCGTGGGTTAGGCTCTTGCTAGTGTAGAGGGAATTGAATAAGACAACTGGCACGTCCTGGTAGTATAACTGGCAAGTGCACCGGCCCGGATCGGGGGAGATCCAGGTCCGATTCCTGGCTGGGACAGATAGTTTTTTATATTCTGTTCCCTCTCATTAATTGTTTAAAGAAAAACTACTATTTTATTCATACTTAACTTCAGGTAATACTCCAAACTTCTTCTGTTTTGTACAATAATTAAATCAGTCTTTTATTTTTGAATTTAAAAGCAATATGTCGAATTTCATTATGAGAAACCACTAAATGCAGCTTCTAAACTGAAATATTAAAATTTACAGTACAAGTAAACCCATACTCCTACTTTTCAATTTCACAGTAAAACTTCTAAAATATTTCTTCTATTAAAAAAGTAATCTGTGCTGAGTCTCATTCTAATTCTAAAGTAAATATTATGCATACTAAAAAAATTTTTTTTTTTGAACTCGTATTTAACATTTTAGGTAATTACTCCCCCCCCCACAATAACACAATCTGCCTTTAATTTTAAAATTAAAAGTGATCTTTCAACTCCATTAGGAAAAACAACTAATTGCGGCCTGTAGACTGTGAAGTTTATTTATGGTTCAGGTAAGCCCCCAAATTTATTGGGGAAATTTTACTGAGTAAATCCTCAAATAAGCCTTTTATTAATAAACAAATTGGGACTGAGTTTCATACTCTAAACTAAATATTATGCCCACTATAAGGAAAAACGTTTGTTTACTCCCACTCAATGTGCTTTTTTGACATTGCAAATAATTTAATGTCCCACTCCTACTGGTTCAAATTTTCCCAATAACAAATTTAGCCTTTCGTTTTGCATTTAAGCACTACAAGTTTAATTTCATTAAGAAAATCTGTGGCCTGTAGAGCATTGACACAGACACATGCACACACACATAAACATATATTTTAGTGAGCATTTTTTTTTTTTTTTTTTGGTAACTATGAATTAGGGTTGAAGAAAAAGGACATCCATAATAGCTAGATTCTTTCAGGATTGTTGAAAGGGAACAAATAAAGTAAATAAATGAAGAGTAAAAACGCATGAAGCAATATGTATTTACCTGAAATCCTTTTGTGGTTGCATAATCTTTATTTCCATTTGATGCTGAAATGCAGCAAGTTCGTCTAGCTCTAGTTTTGCTTCAAAAGCAGCCAAAGCCTGCTCAGGTCGGATCTAAAAATTATGCATTAATAATTAATAGAGAAATATAAAATAGAATATGATATATTCATAACAACTATCACTTATTTGAATATATCAATATATGTCTAAGGCATGTAAAATATATTTAGTTTATGACTTTCTTTATATCTACAACTCATAACCTCAGTATTTATATATTTAAAATTAATAACAACCTTTATTATAAGTTTATTGGATTTAATAGCTAAAATGTATATATTTGAATAACATTCATGTATTATTTTTTAGTAGAATTCTCAAATATTTATTTTTACTTATTAATGAAGTATTGTTTAGTCTGCCACTAATAGCAAACAGTAAAGAGCCTATGCAGACAAAAACAATGAAAGAAATAAAGGCCTATCTTCTCACAAGATCTATTTTACTTTTGAACATCATTGATCACTCCCAGTCTATCAATTTCAAATATTAATTAATATCAGTTTAGAATTACAAAAAAAAATTGTAAAAGAACAAGAAAAATCGTTATTTATTTTATTCTAAAATAAACAACTGCATCAACTTTTAAAATAAAGTGTGATATCTTTCTGTAGTCAAAATTACAAATTTTCTCTGTATCTACTTGATTCTCACCCTTCCTGATATTGATGACCATCAGCTGACAAAAACATGCCACACTATATTTTGTGTAATGTATTTCGCCTTGTGCAAATGAAACTAGCCTGGACTATCCTCTTTCTCTTTATGCTTAACCATATTCCCTCTTAAAATATTAATCTTCCTTTAAATAATAAAATTAATTGTGGTATGTAATCTCACAATAAATTATCTATAAGAAATGCACAGGGAGCCAGAAAAAAAATCTTATAACCTCAGCCGGGAATCGAATCAGTAGCGCGCCTACCCCGAAAGTAGGAGACCTGGGTTTGATTCCCAGCTGAAGAAGTAAGATTTTTTTTTCTGGCTCCCTTTTACATTTCTTATATCTATCTTTTTTTTCCAGCTAGCTTCTAAAATCTACACTAGCAAAATGACCCATAAATATATATTTTTATATCTGTCAGTTCTATTGCTTTTTATATGTTATATTTCTTCATTTTTCCATTTCCAAAGTACAAATTTATATTGGGCTCCCAAGCCTTTATGCTTGTAACCTCTGAAGAAGACTCCAAAATTAAATAAAAAACCTTTAAAGAGGAAGAATTTTTGTTACCTATTGATAAAAACGATGTTTTCAACAAATACTCATTCTGTAAATAAAGAAAAAAACAATTACTTATGGCTATTACCTGGTAATAATAATTGTTGTTCAGCCCTGGTCCTTCTATCCTTTTCACAATAAAACTGTCAGAAGCTGGTATTCTTCCTCTTTTTTTTATCACTATATGGAAGACCAGAGAGTCCCAAGTCAGCCGTAAGCAAAATCTCAACAACCCGACTGAAAAAAAGAAAAAAAAAAGAGAAAAAGAGGAGTATTAAAAATATGAAAAAAAAGAAGAAGAAGAGTATTAAAAATATGAAGAAAAAAAAAAGTTCTCCAAAAGAATGGAAGAGATATATTTTTCAAATGGTCCTAAGGAATGCTACTCCAATTGCCTAAGTATTATATATTCCATGATGATTTCTATCAAGAATCATCAGTCATTATTTATATTATGCAGTTAAAGCTATTTTACTAAAAATAGGGTCATTACAATTTTTTAAAAAGTATTGTACTTATAAGATTAAAAACAGAAGGTCTGTGGGGAGAAAAGGAAGAAAGGAATTGTGTAAAGCAGGGAGCCAACACTGAATAAGAAAAAGATAACATATTTCAATAACATGTAACATATGCAATTTCTATTCTCTTAGCTAGATAAGTTAGCAAATGTGTTGGGAGAGACAGGAGTTTTGAATCTAATGTCTGTTATTTTAATTGATTTAGAGCTAATCAACTGCAGTAAAATTACAAATTTTGTTTCAAAATATTATTGAATAATATGGACATATATTGAGTGTCATTGGTTACCCCCTCAGGATAAAAGGGGTGTATAAAGAAGCAAATTCCACTGAGAAATGTTTTATACCGTGTATGTTTACTAACACATAAATATAATTCACAGTTAAAATAACTATTATTATTTTTTTTTTAATAATCACTGAAGAAAAATGGAATAAATTTTACTCATAGTTCATAAAGTTACATTAAATTTTAATACTTATATATTTGCTTTTAATACTTACTGTAATTTAAAGTAATCAAGTATACTCACATGTTAATACTATAAGAGAAAATAATGGACAAATCACAAAGGCAACAAATATGGCAGCCAAGGGTTGGAGAATTCCTTGAATAAATACATCCCAAACCATTGCCTCTAAAACAACTAAGTATCTAAAAAAAAAAAAAAAAAAAAAAATTTACATATATAGACACACACACACACACACACACACATATATACAATGTTTTATTATTATTATTTATAGTATAAACAGTGAGACAGTTATACACTTTCAATGCTTACAATTAAGGGTTTTTCAATGTTTCCAAAATAACCAATAACTCAAGATTACATTCAGTTCTAATCTGGGAAGCAAGACGGCAGATAAGGCGGCGAAAGAAGCAACCCTTAAGAATACCCCTCCCACGAATATGGAATCAGGCGATGATAAATGTTGGCTAAAACAAAAAACCTAAGTGGACTGGGATACACTGTGGGAATCGGAACCAACTAATAATAAGATGCGAACCATAAGTGACTCGACCAAGAAATGGTCTAGTTCAAACCGATGTAATGAAAGGCTTTCATTTATAATGTTATGAGCCCTATGCAGTCTTGTCAGGACAACTTCTTCAAGTTGTCCTGACAAGACAGAATAGGGCACATTAATCTTACCCACATTCATCTGAATAACCAGAGAAGATCCACCAATATGCCAAATCTGTGACAAACAACTGAATGTCCAACATACCATTGAGGACTGCCCAGCTTACCAAAGTTTATTTCACTCCGAAAGCCAAGCAAGACAACTGTTTTTGTCCCTAGAAGACCATATAGAAGAGATCATATATATATATATATATATATATATATATATATATATATATATATATATATATATATATATATATATATATATATATATATATATATATATATATATATATATATATATATATATATATATATATATATATATATATATATATATATATATATATATATATATATATATATATATATATATATATATATATATATATATATATATATATATATATATATATATATATATATATATATATATATATATATATATATANTATATATATATATATATATATATATATATATATATATATATATATATATATATATATATATATATATATATATATATATATATATATATATATATATATATATATATATATATATATATATATATATATATATATATATATATATATATATATATATATATATATATATATATATATATATATATATATATATATATATATATATATATATATATATATATATATATATATATATATATATATATATATATATATATATATATATATATATATATATATATATATATATATATATATATATATATATATATATATATATATATATATATATATATATATATATATATATATATATATATATATATATATATATATATATATATATATATATATATATATATATATATATATATATATATATATATATATATATATATATATATATATATATATATATATATATATATATATATATATATATATATATATATATATATATATATATATATATATATATATATATATATATATATATATATATATATATATATATATATATATATATATATATATATATATATATATATATATATATATATATATATATATATATATATATATATATATATATATATATATATATATATATATATATATATATATATATATATATATATATATATATATATATATATATATATATATATATATATATATATATATATATATATATATATATATATATATATATATATATATATATATATATATATATATATATATATATATATATATATATATATATATATATATATATATATATATATATATATATATATATATATATATATATATATATATATATATATATATATATATATATATATATATATATATATATATATATATATATATATATATATATATATATATATATATATATATATATATATATATATAATGTTTCTATTTATGTTTATTAAAAAGCAAATATAGTTATAAATTTTAAGAAAATGAAATATATATATAAAGTTTAACTATGATTAATTAAAGACGCTTTAATTATAATGTTCTAATTTATTCAATGATGTCCATTAAATTTACTTTGTGACTCTGATGAGATCTAACACCCATTGAAGTAACTTAACTACATACAAGTAACTTAGTACTAAAATGAATGCTGCAAAATCACAAAAATCTAGACTTTAAAAGAATAGAAAACAAGGATAACAATCACTTAACTTTAAGCAAAATTCAACAGTCTTGGCATAATAACCACACTGTTTATCCCTGAGATCCTGATCCTATTCATCCTAGAAAGTTTGTAAACATGTCTTTTCTTTATAATGTTGTTATTTACCAAAAATGCAATTATGAGCTAGAATTTTAGCTAAAATCTTTATAAAATAAGAAGTATAGGTGATGCAGAGTTATTACACAGCATAGTATTTATTTGTTGGACACTGAGGCGATTTTTTAGTACATTCATATTTTAAATATTAAAATTATACAGTAAATTCTATTGCTCAGATTATCAATTTCCTCAGGTTATCAATACAGAATTCTAATCATCAGACCAATAACATTGTCAGAACAATTTTAAAAGCTAAGCAATAATATATCTAATATAAATAATTATCTATAAGTTACAGATAATTATAATAAAATCCAAGGGTAAAAAAATTCTATCCAAAATTTGCATTCTTTATTTTCACAGAGATACTTTTATGACAAAATATAATGTTCGAGAAATTAGTCCGGGTTTCGGCCAGGATCAGAAAAATAAAATACTCCAAAATTGTTGGGTAATTATTTTATTATTGCCGACATTTCAACTTAACTTGTAAATAATTATCAGAGTGATAATGATGTCAGGTGAGATCTCCAAGGGAGGTTTATAGTCACATCTCAGAGTGCAGAACTGAACATCAGTTTACGAATCTCTATAACCTTCAACCATGCAAACAAAATATAATATTTTAAAAAATGTAGTGAAAAGGGTGCTATGCAGATTGACTAATCAGGTTTCCCATGGTTCATTAAGGATGATTACAGCTAAGATGAATTGATTAATTTACAAGTTAAAAGGTACGATTCCTAAGGCTGCATCTAAAAAGTTCACCATAGAAAAGTGGGAGAGCATTCCTTCACAGCCCTATTCTTTAATGTATATTTTAATATGTGTTTCTCATTAAAAAGTAATAGATTGCGAATATCAAGAAAGAAAATTTTTACCATTGATTTTAAGTCAAATTTTATTTGATGTTGATACAGCCTTATAAATAGGCACTCACAGCTCACATTAGAAAACAAACTGGCCATCTACAAGACCATAATACGTATGACCAATCTGGACCTACGGTGCAGAACTGTGGGGTGCCGCTGAGCCATCCAATATCGAACGAATACAATCCTTACAGTCCAAAATTCTCAAAATAATTGCTAACACTCTATATCATGTGTCCAACTCTACCCTTCATCACAACTTTAATATTCCTTTTGTCAAAGACCTCATCTCCACCCCCTTCAAGCTCTTCCATTGTAAACTCCAATTTCATCCTAATCCATATGCCCAATCCCTGTCGTCAGACTCGAATCCTCACAATCCTCCCCAACGACTAAAACAGAGATGGCCTCTCGACCTTCTGGGCCTTAATGCCTAAATTTATTAGGAATGGAGTCGATGGGCCCCTTCTCCCTGCACAGTCATGACCATTTATTTATTTATTGTTAAATTTATTTTTATTTATGGCACGTCCAGTTCT
>KZ806894.1:240079-251057 GCA_000696205.2 Oncopeltus fasciatus | reverse complement strand
ATATATATATATTTAAATAGTTAATTAGAAAAAATAAAATGATATTCCTTCTCTGGTGGAATAAAAAATATAACAGTAAGTTTTCATCCCAAAATAATGACGGCATACATGTAAAAACAAAATAAACTATATCATTTTTAACTGAAATCAATTTAAAATAAATAATCTAATCTTAAACCAAAGCTCTAAAGTGCTAGCTGAAGTGAAACTAAAATTAATTATAGTTCTGAAAAATAAAACAAAATAAGCATAGAGAAATGCAATACAAAAAAAAAAAAAAAAAAGCACGAAACAAAAATAAATTAATTAAAAAAAAGTTTCCAAGCATATAACTATAATTTGTGCAAACTCAATATGCTCAAGACACTAAAAAAACATAATATAAGGAGAATGGTCATGCACCCAAGGCATATTATTTATATTTAATAAACAATTCACAAAAATATGGGTTTAAAAGCAAACTTACAAAAATGTAGAGAAACATTCTACATATCTATACAGCACACAAATAATTTTTGTACAGGTTTTTCTTCATTAAGGGAAAATCAATTATTCACAATTGTAGGGATTGGAAGGAACACTTTCAAATTGGTACACATAAGTGCAATCAAAAGAAGAATAAGGTGGGTGCAACACAGGTGAAGCTAATGTCTCACTTATTTATTTACTTATTAAATTTAAAGCTGCCTGCAACAAAATTCTAATCAATCTGATACTTCAGTTTTTGAAATCAATTATACAAATTAAATGCTAATTTATAGGAAACCATAAAAATTATTGAGCTTTGTAAATGCAATTTATTTTCTTACTTATCTTTCTTATCAAACCAATAAAATGTATTTACTTTTTGAGTTTATTTAACATATAAAATCAAAATATTTAATTTACTTTCATTCACATTAGAGAAGAATGTTACCAAATGGCTTAGAATATAAGATTGTTTCAGGGTCATGGTGAGTCAATAGCTGTTTGTAATTCAATATGTCATTTATTAATCAATGAGAAGTAAGCGAAGACTTTATAGTTATATGAGTTAATGTACTACAGATACCCATTAAATACTTAGGGTGAAATCTATATTAGCCAAGGGACATAAAACAACAAATGAAAAGTCATGAATTTCTACAAGCAGTCTTTGATGTCAGTCGGCACACACAGAGACAATGATTTTATACTCTCTCTATAGGAGAACCTCTAGCTCTAGAATACTATGAATTTCTTACACCCAAAGAAGTAATTATTTTTATATGATTACTTTAAATAAACAAGATTATACTTCTGCATAAATGAAAAAGAAATTATATCAAAGGGAAAGATTAGGATTTCAAATTTAAACATTAAATATATTCTTCTCAGATTAGAAATTAATAATCTGATATGAAGACCATAAATTTGTTAATGGCTAGATAGTTTGAACTTATATTTTTTATTTGTTTTCCTGATATGGGCATTTTGGGTCAATTTAATTATTTTTTCAAAGAGATTTAACCACCCTCCAGCTCTAAGCTTTAATCACTTTTAATAGTAAACTATTAAAAATTAATACTAAAAGACAAAATAAAAATTTATTTTGAAATATCATGAAAGAAATATTTAAAATAATTTATGTTTAATGCATGAATGCTAATTTTATACCCTCATCCAGGGAGGACATATATCCTTTGTCTATTAACAAAGTCATTTTAAATTACTTGATAAGTGTGTGATGTATATGTTGGATATGATTAATTGCAAGGCATGAAAGTTTCTCCTTAGTCATAATGAAGATAAAGCTGTGAGTAGAACTAAAAAAGGACCATGAATACAAACTAGAATAAGGGATAAAATCTCAGTTGCAAGAGCATAGAGATAAAAAAAATATAAAAAAGAATAATGTTGCTAAACTAAACAAAAGTGACAGCGAACTGCAGATTTGTCTCAATCTACCCGTAGGGAGATTTTGTTTGCCAGGAAATTAAAGGAAAAATAGAGTTGGTTTTGGCCTTTGAAGAGAACCTGATGAATAATTAGTGGTTTGACAATGAAAACTCCAGAACCACAAAGGAGAGAATTGAACAAAGAATGATTCAGAGAAAATAAGAACTACATTCAAAGAATATTGGTTAAGAAAATAGGAAGAATGAATGCATTTGAAAAGAAAGAGTAGCATACAAATGAAGTATTGCACTAAACAGAGCTTCTTAAAACAGCAAATGAGGCATGATAGTTCTTTGGAAAAATCAATGAAGCCTGATCAACATTAAACCAAAATTTGTTAAAGTAAGGAGAGTGAAATGCTCACAGATTAATCTCAAGTTAGGAAAAATGAAGAGAACATTTCAGACTTCAACCCTGAGAGGAAATTATGTGGGAACAAAACAAAATTGCATACTTATGATCAGACCTTGAGCCAAAAAGATTTACATGTAGAACCTTCTAATGACAAAGAAGTTAAGGCTGCAGTTCAGCATCAAAAATAACAAAGCCCCAGAGCATTATAACTTGGTTGCAGAATTATTTAAATATAATGGGCAATAAATTCTTTGTCATTTTTAAAAGTCTGGCAAATAGAAAAAAAATTCTATACAACTGGCTTTTATTTGCCCACTCTTTAAGAAAGATCTTGAATATATCTCTACTTGAGTATAAAAATTATTGGGGCATTTCCTTTTTTTGGCAACTCATAAGGTCCTGTCAAATATGCTTTTGCATAAGTTGCTTCCCTATATAGATCAAATTTTAAGACCATATCAGTGAGGATTCTACCAAAGAAAATTGACATCTGATAGGTGTTAAGTTTGTCTCAAATGCTAGAGAATAGTTGGGAATGCTAATTTCAAATTTATCATGTATTTGTGGATTTTGACATAATTAATAGGAATGAATTATATGAAGCAATATAGGAACTTAGAAGTCCAGAATATATGATTTTTTTTTTTTTTTTCCCAAATAAGCAGAATATATGATGATGGGCCAGCATTCAAGAGGATATGGTTATTCTTGATGCATTCACATTTGAATAAGTGGACCATTTCATGTACTCAGATTATCAGATACATAGTGAAAATTATATCTCCTCTGAAAGAAATTCAAGAATGTTGAAAGTAAATTTTTATAGCTTGTGCAACCAGTTGCATTAAGATTTTGGCAAGGAAGACAAAGCTCATACTTTACACAGCTCTTATTAGAACATTAGTACTTCAGTTATAAAACCTTCACGTTCAAGAAAAAAAAATGAGCAGAACCTTCTAAGATTGAAAGAAAATGCTATCTTTGGAAGAGTCTGCAATCAGATTATTTTGGAAATATATATATCATATGATGAAGCAGGGTGGAGAATTTATTGAAGTCAGCCATCTCCATTGGGTGAGGCATATCAACCAGAAAGAATGAATAGGAAGTCCCCTCCCTCCAGGAGTTGCTGAAACTAAATATTCATGGGAGAAAATTATGAGGAAGGCCAAACTTGGTGGCAGGACAGTATTACATGTGATGCCATAATAATACTAGGAGTCTGGAAGTGGCTTCAAAAGAGTATTGACAACTGGCAGAAGCTGATAAAGGCAATGATCACCAGTCATAATGATCTCTTTTGTCAGTAAAGAGTGAAGAGGGAGAAGACTCACTTCACTCCTCACTGATGAAGGACGAGAAGTCTACCCGAAAATATTACTCATTGTAATTTTTTCTTTTTGTGTATAAATATATATCTAACTTCTAGAAATTAATATTTGAATAGATTTATTTTTCTTTAAGAGAGATTTAAATATCCTTAATTAACAAATTAATCAGTCCCTACATAAAGAAATGATTTAATAACAAAATTTAAATGTGAAAAATAAAGCCAAATTCAATGAACAAACCAACATAGCCTAGAGTGATCTGAAATATTAACAAATTTAATACATGAAAAAAAAAATTGGAGAAGGGCAAATCTAACTTTTATTCCAACTTTATCACACTTATAATATATATATATATATATATATGTATATATATATATATATATATATATATATATATATATATATATATATTTATTTATTTATTTATTTATAAAGATAGTAACAGGCAGCTAATACACACAGAGTACCCTAGTGCAGGTAGTGGGGAGTTAATGCTTGAGACGATACAATCGCCACATACCCGCATTGTCTGATGGAGACGAGTTGCTCTTGACTCAGCCTCTTCTGTTTTCCATGGTTGTCCTTGTGCAGTCTGAACAAATCACACACACAATGTCTCTCCTAACTTCCTTACAATACATAATTACAACTTCATGCAATATTTCACCAACTCAAATAAGAACCAAGAACTCTATAAGTTTAGTATTTAAAAAAGTGTTATTTTTATTATTGAAATATAATAACACAAAGTATACATTTTCTATTTAATAAGAGAAATACTAACAATGAGTTCAGTGATCAGGAATAACTAGATTAATATAACCTAACAGTCACTTAGATATTGCATGATTCTATTTATAATGCAATTTAGGAGATAATTTCTACCTTAAGGTAAAACCTCTAATCTATCTCCAAAGGAGATTAATAAAATACAAATAGAAATAAGAATATGCTTTGTTTTTTTGCTGTAACTGTTTACTGTTGTAACATAGAACAGTTACTTGCAGATGCATGTTGTGCATTAATAGAGACCAAAACATAGTAGTAATGTTAGCATCCTCTGAGCAGGAAATGATAATTCCAAACATGACTCACAAATAGTAAAATAATTAAAACAATACACAGCCTAGATAAAAAAGATTAAAATAATATAAAACCAAGAAGAAAATAATTACTGTTTAGAAATAGTTTTTTCTAGATGTCAATCATCTAAATCTTATTTAAACAAACATTTAGTCCCTATTAATCCAACCCTCTAACTCTAACTTTTGCATATCAGGGTTTTTTTTTATTTAATAAAAATATATTTATAAGTATTTATTNGTATACGGAATTTGTAGAATTTTGAGCTGACCATATTTTTAAGTTCTCCGATTCAGGATCGATAAAAATTCATTGAAATATTTCAACTTGAGTCATGTTACATATTTTCTTATGAAAAATATGTTAAAATTGTCTAATTTCACATGTAATTATTTTTTCTGAATTAACTCTTTATTAAAAAAATTATCTGTACATTTTTTACACTTAATTTTTTGATGGGGTACATAATAATAGTCCTTGCTCGTCTATCCCGGGTCGTAACCCATTCTCAGAGGGGAGCCCAGGTTAACCCGCGATAGACTATCCGGCACCCATCTTCTCCTTATCCTAGGATAAGAAGGATACTAGGCCATGTAATTATTTGATATACTTTCTATTTGATTATACATTTATTTTAATTTTATTTCATTTATTATCTTTTTTTTTCTTTTCCAGGAGGGACTATGTGAAGAAGTGTGTGCTGACAGGAGAGGAAGAGGAGGGGACAGAAGAGTTTGTTGAGCAGGGGAAAAGAGAACTCCCTACGTCCGAGAGTTATGCGACCCAGGTGGGAAGGGCTCTGATGTATGTGTGCAGAGGGCTCTGTGTGTAGGTGAGAGGGATGTTGGGGACGAGGATCCGATCTTGGATGGAAGCGCACATCGTGCGGGCCAGAAAGAAGCAGTCCAGGAACAAAAACAAAGCCAAGGAGTGCCCACCGACCGTGAGTAGACACAGTCGCCAATGGCTATCATCAAATAAGCGCAGTTTTTTGTGTATTTATGTGTGTTCTGTCATGTTGATCCAAAAAAAAAAAAAAATACAAATTAAAAAAAATGTTCATTCTTCAGGGCTATCATGAAGGCGAGAGGGGAACGTCGTGTCCCTAAGATCACAATTTGATGATTCAATCAGATTTTCCCCTCCCACCTTCATGATAGCCCTGAAGATGGCTTATAATGTAAGTCGAAACGATGGCAGATAATTTAAGAAATACACATTTTTTTTAAATTAGTATTTTTTATTGGATCTACCTTGACCAAACCCCAACAAAAAAACTTCTAACAATAATATCAACGGTAAAAAACTCTCCATTTAAATCTATAAAGTATGTATCTATGCACTCCCAGTGATCAGCTCCCAAGTTATATTTAAGAGGGCCAGAGAAGAGGTCTCTTTCCAGGTTGTTCGCAAATATATATATAGAAGGAATTATGTTTATACATTTTAACCTTTTTCTCTACCTCCCCTCACCTCATTTTGCAAAATGAAGCTTTAATACCAGGACTAATTTCTTTATTTAAAAAGTTTTGAATACTAGAGTGCGTAAAGATATGTATAGGAGGTCCACTGTGCCCATATGCCATGAAACTAATTGCTCAGCAAAACAAATAGCTATCAAATCTCTCTCTCTCTCTCTCTCACACACACACACACACACACACGCAAACACACATACAATTTAAGGAAAGGCATTTAGTGAGTGGTCAAAATAGCGCCCCACAAAGAAGTTTGGCCTAGCTTTCTCTTTTGATCTCTGATATTTACACATTTCAAGATGGAATGTGAATAATAAAATAAATTGTATTATAAAATATGCATAAACGTCTGTAACACTAACCACATTACTAGCTTCTCTTAGTAAGATTAATGCAAATTTGCCACAGTACCAATTTGAATAGCTTGAATGCTTTGCCGGAAATTAATGAAAACATTTTGTGTTTTTGTAGCACACAAAGAAAAAATAAAGGTGATAAACACAACCCAAAATCTACCCCTCTCATCAAAATATCTTTACGGTAGGGTACTTATGGATCTTTAAGAGAAAAAATTCATAGGTACTGTACTGATGATGTAGTGATATTACAAAAAAACTTTAAATCAGTCTTTCTTTAATCAAATTTAAAGATGTTACTTATTAAAAGAAAATATATAAAAAGTATATAAGTAACAATCAGAAATAAGGAATGCTGGTTATTTTAAAGGCAATGAAACTTTAGTCTAATCATGATGTCTTTCTATGATTTATTTTAAGAGTTTGTGGCTCATGAAATGGTTATAAGTGTTGACTCCTGTTTTGGAAAAATATCTTTTTTGACTAGTGATTCCAAGGATTATTACAAAGAATTGTGTAAAACAGGACTTACTGCCCTAGTTTCAGTTCCTTAATTGCCTTAAAAAAAAATGAAAATATGGAATGGAATTGTTTGGTGGAGTAGCAATAAAAGTCTCACCACTTTCTAAATCATTCTCTCTATCTTTGAAAACCTATTTAGTTTAATTTAAAGAGTAAGGATGAGCATACATGAGGTTATATTGCACCACCAGAAAATATTTATAAGCCTAGAAGATCTGGAATTCTATATCACTATATGGTTGTTATTGTAAAATATTTTATAAGCCTTAGAATTTTTATAATTTATCTTGCAAAAGCAGCTCACTCATGTGAATTGCAAGGAGTGTTAGCTAGACTCATTTACAAACTTATAAAGCCTAATAGTAGGATCACAAGGGAATGCAATTTTTTTTCAAGGCATACAAAAATTTTATTAGTAAGAAAGTTTTAATTAAAAACAATTTCCAAGGCACTAGAAAAATATTTCATTCATAGATAATAAAACAAGTATAAACAAGTCTTATAATGTGAAACAGCCATAAAGCTCTCCTACCTTTCTGAATAACTGCACCAGGTATAACTGACTATTAAATTTGGAACATTGACCCTAGAGACTTCTCTAGCACAGATATTAGAGATAAACTGATGGCAGGACGATATTGATTGAGAGAATAAGTTTATCCCAATTTCAGCCTTAAAATTTTTCTCACATCCAGACCTCATTGATTTTTGGCTATTTGATGACAATGTTAACAAAAAAAACAACAATCTTTTTGCTAAATATAGCATTTGCCGAAGTTTATTTAACTGTGACCTGAAGATAAAATTTTATCAGAGAAATAATGTTTCAGATTTAAGATGATGCATAACTTAGATATTCAACTTATTATAGCTTTATCTGATTTTAAAATCAACTTAAAGCATCAAGCCTACATACAAGAGGTACAAATCATATTTGGTTCAATAAAGACTGAATTGTGATATCAACAGACAGCTTCAAATCACTAAAATATGTATGTTTAATTCCCACCAAAGATGTTGGTTTCTTTAAAGGCGGGCCCAATCGAATACTCAAAATATCACACTCAAAAAAGAATATCACTAATCATTTCTTTATAAAAGGTTTGGTAATCAAAAGAATGTAGAACTGTATTATCTTCAGAAGAGGGTTGTATATACCATTGATCACATATTAAAGGAAAGTTAACAAAATTCATCTGGTTCAATTAACAAGATACTGAAGGTTTTCAGTTTAAAGAATGTAGGCATATGAAACAGGTTTAAATATTGGAAGAACAGCCATAAAACTGGACTACCAAGAGTTAAATTATTTGCTTCAGACTCAGTCTTACAGTAAATTAGTTTCTTGTCATAAAGAGCCCTTTTCTCCAACTCCCAGTGTAAAGATTACTACTCCATTGAGTAGAAGAAGGAAGGTGTTAAATCTGTCTGAAGTAATTTTATGTGTCGTTGGTAAACTTCAGCTTGTGGTGAGGAGTTCTTTTAGATAAGATTAGTAGTACGACATTTATATATACTTCTTATTAAGATGAAATGATTTGTAATATGAAAATTTGTGTTAAATGAAAATGACCAATAATTACAAGCAAAGAACAATTTAGCATTTGTTTTCAATAAACAATGAAATCCTTAATTATATTATTTTTAAGCTATAAAGAGTATCTTTTTATTGACTGTATCACCCTTTTTAGCTCCTCTTATCTCACATATAATCTTATGAATTTAATTAATACCTATACTTGTCATTCATGCATTCAAGTGTGGTACTTTCATAAAGTTTCTATTCAAATGAGTATCATTAGTCAACCTTCCTTATTCCTTCGCACACTCTGGATGTTACAAAGAAAGAACACAAACTATTTATATATGATATTCTGACACTAAACCAGGGTTCATAATTCATAAATCCCACCTTAGATATTTTTTCTGCTTCAAAATAATGATGCTACTTATTTAAGCTGGAGAACACACAAATGAAGGAGATTACTAGGTGACTCGTCTGGCTTTGGTGCACTTGCAAAAACAGGAAGTGCAAGACCATGCAGGCGAGGGCTAGCTAATCTCATCTAATATTTATTTATCTGTATACAACACAATTCAGTCACTAACTACAAGACCTCACAGTAGAGGAAAATAACTAGAATATCTCACTCAACCTTTATGAAATTCTTATAAAAATATTAGCAAGATAATTAGTTCTATCTAAAACTAAACAATTTCTCGGGTGCTCAGGGTTTAAACTGAGTTTAATGGATGTTTAAAATGAACTTTTAATATGTACTTTAGTCATTAACAAAAACATAAGAGAATTAAATTCTTAGTTTGGTTTAAAATTAAGCTCTTAATTAGAAATTAAACATTACAAATTTTTAACATTTAAATAAGTTAAATTAATAACAGTTAAATTGCACCATAATTGGTAAAAATTACTTGAAACACTGAACACTTGAGAGCATACAAAAAAAGGCTGCCTGCTTTCAAGGGTGTCAGCATAAAATAAAACAAGGAAAAAGTATTTAGATAGTTAAAACATGCAAAAATTGCTTTCAAGCTATCACTTAAAATAAATCTAAAAGTCAGCAAAGGAATTATACAGACAACAAAATTAACTAAAAACATAGTGAATAAAATTTAAAAAAACAACAAAAAAACTTAAATTTTAAAAAGTGTTTGTACAAGTACTCAAGAATTATTTCTTAATTTTTAATATGTTCCTAAATTTTTTAAAGTAGGAATCCACCTAAAAGCCTACACTAGCACACATTAGAGCTATATAACCTCTATGTTACACCATTTTCCCTTTCTTTTTTGGTAAATTGTGAGCATCCCTGCTAAATACATGCATGGTTGTTAATTATTATTTTTAATTCTAAATATTATCAGATTAGAATAAAAGAAAAATATATTTAAGATATGTTCTCTAAGACTTTTATATTATAAACCTCTCTATTATGCCTAAACTATAAAGAAAAAAATACTAAAACCAAAGTTAAAATATTTAATTATCAATAAACCAGGAGAATTTTATAAATGATAAAATATTAATTTGTAGACTTCATTTTTATAGTAACTCTCTATCTTTATAATAGGGAAAGGAATTAAAAATAATTCTGATTAAATAAATTTTTCTTAAAGGATAAGTAATTAGGTCGTCAATATTTTGAAAGCTTCAAAAATATATTAAAACTTAAAATGTAGTTAAAAAAGCTATTATTTCTACAATAAGAGTAACTTTAATTACATCAGTTCATGGAAGAAATAACTAAAAATCATTGATTTAAAAATCATGAATGATATAAAATTAGAAATAAAATAAAATATATAACAACACTTATTCACAGGTAAAATTGTTGCAATATATGATGAAACTTTTTTTTTGTTAATATATTTTTTAAAAAGTTATTTTTACTTCCTGTGATATCCTGATAGTAGTACAATAAATTTGAAAGTAACTCAGATAAATAAAGCATGGCGTAACTAAAATTCAGGAATGAAAAGTGACAGTTAATGCTCTGAAATATATAGGGCATCCACATTTGGAAGTCAATGTGGATCATCAGCAAAAGCCAAATTGTGTACATTGAATAATACTTGAAAACAGAAATATTTGCAAGGAAAATTTACAGGCCATATCGTAATGGCTATGAGAAAAATTTGTTTGAAATTGCATGTATACTGAAGTTCTAAGAGGGCTTTGAGGTAAGGATATATCAAATACCTTCAAAAGCAGACTGATGATAAAGGTAAATGGATGACTCATAAATATTCACAGCCTATTACTCACTGCGAGTGAATATTAGCATATATTTAACTCTTCAAAGAACCTCTTCAATTTATCATTTAATTTCAATTCCTTTTAACATAATGGGTCTCATCATCATACATGCTCATTCCATTTTAAATCAGCAAAAAAAAAAAGCTCACTCATGTGAAT
>KZ806894.1:215799-227119 GCA_000696205.2 Oncopeltus fasciatus | reverse complement strand
TATTATTAAATAGTAATAATAATAGTTTAATATTTAAATTGTTTATTAAAATTGATATTTAATTTTTACATAGTAAACTAAATCATCATTATACAACAAATGCAAGGGAATAGAATAAAAAAATCTTGAAACCTTTTATTCTATTCCCTTGCATTCATTATATAAAATTAATAAGGGATTAAATACCAAAACAAATACAATATTTAAAAAATAAATCATTATTAGTTCATCACATGGTTGGGGTTTGGTTAGAATGTTGCTTAGAAAGAAATCTAGCATAAAGCCAAGGCTAAGTGATCATTGGCGTTAATGAATAAATTATTGTTAATTTTTTTATATAAGATATTTCTTCAAATCCTGTCTGACAGAACCTGAACTATTATTATACTTATATTTTCTTAAAATATAACAGTTTTAGAACTAAAGATGGCTTATTTGTGCCAAAATCTATTTTAGGAGAAAAACAATATAAATTTCAGTTGAGTATGTTGGTCCCTTTGATAACTCTTAGTGATTGATTGTATTTCTATTACTAAAAACATTATTAATCAATATTAATGTTATATTACTATTTTTTTTAATTATTTAAAGAAGCTTTTGAACAATAACTGGAAATATGACTTTTTGGCTAGACTCAAGAGAAAATCAAGATAGCAGTAGCCTGGAAATGTGGGGAGGATCATGAAGCAAAAACTTGTGCTTATGAGAATTAAAAAAAATCGTTTTAACTTTGTTATCTCCAGCTGTTAACAAAAAAAAAAAAAACTTATACAAGAAAGATGGGGTATAAACCATCTCATATTTTTACGCATTAGAGTTTGTCAGAGATTTAGGAAATAGAAAGTATAAGAAAATGTTGCACTTGGAGAAACCATAAACTGAACAATTACACCAAATTTTAAGTAGGATTCTGTTTATATAAGGCATCAACATTGATATCCCATTAAACAGTTGCAATGTTTATTATTGAGCTGCTGAAAACTTTTGATGGAAAGTAGATATCATTGACGAAAATTAAATAACTAGGTATAAAATGATTCGGTATTTTATAAGCACTTATATTAACTTAGTCTCTAACTCTTGTCAATTATGATCATGTAGGCTTCGATGGTCGTCAGATGTATTTACCGTTTTCTTCTTTCGAGATGGACCGTGTCAAGTTGTTGATAGTTGCCGAGCTTTCGCACATCATGTGATGGCTTCTTCAGGGCTGAGTGAATTTCATCACATGATGTGCGAAAGCTCGGCAACTATCAACAACTTGACACGGTCCAACCCGGAAGAAGAAACGGTAAATTATGATCATTTTGTAGAATAAACTCTAACTTTTATAATATATATAGTATATAGAAAATTAGTGAAAGAGTGTAGTGAACACAGAAAGAAATAATTACAAAGAGTAAAATATTTGGGGAATTTTCGCCCTTCTTCAGTACGGAGTCTTTAAGGGCATAAATTTCAAATATTTTTATATTATTTAAACAAATACAGTGATACAAAAAATTATGTAGGAATAAGATAGCATTTTTTTTAATGAAATATTTATGTAACTGTTTTTTCAATAATAGTTGACAAAGAAAAAAGAAAAAAAATGTTTCATATATTATTTGGTTAACTTCATTTGAACTAGGTTATAGATTATACTGCTGAACTTTGATAAAATTTTCAGATTTTTTTGTTATTTAATGTTTATTTTTAATATTATTGCAATTGGAAGACATAATTTCTGTCCAGATCAGCCAAACCCAAAAGAATCTTTTGTGATATTAAATCTCAAGTTCTCTTAATAAAGACCCTGAAACCTCAAAACTAGGAGAAAGGGAGCAGATTCAATGAAGAAGATTGACAAATTTGCCAAGTTAGCAAATAATGTATAAATTCTATGAATTGTGTCTACACAACGGTAAAAAGTAAAAAGCAACCTTATCAAAAATTTTATTTATTTAATTCAGAATAGCAACAAATATTTTAACAGTGAAAATAAATTTTAATCTATCAAAATTTTACTAATTTTTTTTACAGATATATTTAATTGATTAGCAAAAAAATAAATAAAACATATAAATCAAGAATTTATTACTTCAGGTACAGGAGTTTCATAGGAATATGGGGCTGGACGTGAACTCATCGCGAGCCCCAGAGAGTTGGGTCAGCTTGTCTTCAATCTTCCAACCTCGTCGTAAACCATCCTTTGATCTTCAACATATAGCTGAAAATTCATTAGTTTATTATTATTAGAAGAAGAAGAATACATAGATTTTTAAGGATTAAAAGTAAAACAAAATTATGTTTGAGTAAAACATTAGTTGTTTGAGCTAAAAAAAAAAAGTTTTAGTCAGGCATTTCAGTAGATTTAAAGTTCACAAATAAAGAATATCTCTAAGACTGTTTTTTTTTTTGTTGTTTTTTTAAACAATTTTGTAATAAATTGCCCCTAGGACGTAATAGGTCCCTATCATTGGACTTAATGATATAAAACAAAGAGAGCACAATAAAATTTAGGAGTTATTACAGTGGGTTACTATTTNGTACAATATAAATTTGCATTGACCCTTATCTAATCTAAATACTTACATATATATTTAGGACTAAGTTATAAAAGTAAAAATTTCATTTTTTTTTCAACCTTTTATTTAGGTAAAAGAATAATTTTCTTTATTTAGAGATTAATGATCCAGAGAAGTATATTTGATCTCACTTGCCTTAATTTCTTTAACTGTTTATTTATTAATGTCTTGATTGTTTTATGTTAAGGGATTAATAATATCCCTTAACGTTACTTTTAATAAAATATATTCAATAAAATTATTAATATTCCAGTATCTACAAAATTGAAATCACAGCAACCAGTGAACCCTATTATTACTGTTGTCGGAAAACCAAGTCACGATAAAAGAGTTCGGGTGAAGTGGATTTCTCAGATTAATGAGAAATAAGGACACCCTTGACATTAAACTTTTCAGTTGTTTAAGAAACACTTATCTACATCAATTAATCTAGATATCTTAAGGCAATGTAATATATACATTAAAAATAAAATTACTAAAAATAAAAACATTACTATAAGGCATTAGATGGTCATAACCATATAAGAAATAATAATTTAGACAGATATAATTATTGAAGTATCAAAACATGACATTAAGTATCATAAAAAACATGACACATGAAGCCGGTACTACTGTAAATGCTCACATAACTGTAGCAACACAAATAAATATGCATGTAATTTTTCAATTAAAATAGCAAAAATGAGTAATGAATTTGATAAGGCTTTTGACAGTTCCATGCACCTGTCACTAGGTCATCTTAAGCTTGGATGATATTCAGATAAAAAACTAATTAAAAAAATATCTAGATGATAATCAAAGTTGACAAGAAAAATCTATTCAGTAACAAAAATTAATACATTTGATCAAATAAGATAAACATTAGCATTAATGAGATCAATAACCTGTGAAATTTTCAGCATTCAACTTTCCTTAATAGTATAGATCCAAGAAAATGTACTGCTTTTATAAGTAGGAATGTACTTTTTTAAAAATCGGAACAAGATAAAGTGGTAATTAAAATTACAAGGCAAAATTGGGCCTAAAGAACACACAAAGATTAAATGGAAATCGAACTATTTCGTAGAATTACTTATACTGTGAAAAATACCAGCCAGTTAACTATTATGCAATTGTTCGAGGACTTTATTCAATGTTTATTTGACGGAAATAAATAATAGACATTTGCGGAATCTAAAAAAAAATCATATAAAAATTCATGAACCCGTTTAATATGGCGACGTCAACTCGATAGTAATCAAATCTAAAAATAGTTTAATTGGAACGCATTATAGTGAAGTGTGAGTTACTTGCCAAAACAAAACTTTGACAGAACGTAGGTAAAATAACCTCTTACCCAGATAATTAAAGTAATTCTGCTACACTCGCACACAAATAAACAGACTAGTTGACTCACTGATTCAACACTAGAGTCGCACTGATCGTCTCTGTTCAGTATATGCTCGATGATAAAATAGAATATACCTCAAAGGCTTTTTATTTTAGACGTTACAGAAGAATGTCAAACCTTTCAAAATGTATATTTTGTTAACTTGAAGTCGGAATTTCAGTGGATGACATTTATTTGAATGAACCTAATCCTGAATGTGAGCTAGTCGTACTAAAGAATGGTGTCAGATGATTTTGTATACATATTCACAGGATAAGGAGAAATGATCTGTGACTGGTGGACTTCTTTATTGTATTCTCAGTGTCTGCTTTTCAGATGATATAAATAATTTCAGTTCATTTTTCCCAGCTTGAATTGCCAGAACTGCACTTTTGATATCTTTTCTGTTCTGCAGAATTCACTGGAGGTGACAGATGTACTATCATTCTGTGATAATTGAAGGTAAATATTCTCTTCTTTATTAAATCAAGGTTTTTATTTAATACTTTAAAGAATTTTTGTCAAGTTTAGACAAATTAGTCAGTTTATTAATGTATAAAGATTTCTTTATCTATACACAATACTACTATTTTTATAGGTTTTGCACTGCTAGAGTTAAACTAGAATTAGCTTCATGACCTCAGTCAACAAATGGGAAGTTGTTTTTCAAGAGGAAAGGGCCGTTCCTCTGTGCCCACTTCCATGAAAGATAAAGAAGGTACTCTTTTCTGTCAAATTAAAAGTACAAGTAAAAAATAATTAAGTCATTGCAGTTTATATTTGGTGGTAATACAAAATCTGTTATTCGAGTAAAAGACAGCTATAATTTCAAACTGTTATCTAAATTTGTATTTTTTGCTAATATCTACAAGACAAATCAGGAGCAATATTTGTTGTGAGGGTTACTATCTACGATAAACAACTAAAGAACTTTTGTTCCTAAAAATGTTGTCTACAATTTTATGTTCAATGACTGTACTAATATATAATTATTTATCATGAACCTATTGATATAAATAATTTGAACTGTTATACATTTTCATCTAATTACTTATAACCTGACTTATTTAAATATATCAACTTTGCCCTATGAAAATTTGAAATTTTTGCTGTTTTTCCTCTTTCTCTCATAATCTCATTAAAACTTAAATGGGTTACTTAAACAATATTATAAAATCAAAAAGTTAAAAACTGAAGTGTAGTATAGTATTTGTTAAAATCAGAATGTAAATAAGCAGGTGAGTTTTGTCCACTTCATTAATAGATTTTCTGAAGGGTCATAAAAATTGGTTAGTTCTAAAATTCTACTAAAACTTTGGTCTATTTTTTAAGTATTTTGTCAAATGTCATATTTTGTAGTAAACGACATGAGTTATATATGGCTCTGAAAAGATGTCACACTTTAGGAGAGTATAATCTCTTTTTAAGATGTACAGGTATTTGATGCGTGTTTTACTTGTTCTTTATGAATTACATCAATAAATCCTTATTTATAATTTTATTATCACCAAGATAAAATAAATTAATAAAAAAAGTAAAACAGAAATGAAGGCTTAATGTGTGTTTTTTAATATACACATGTTTTATTTCTTTTATGCGAGACTAGTCTCTTCACTCCTCACTGAGAAAGGTCGAGAGATCCCTGAAAATTTTGCTCTTTGTGATTTTTTCTTTTTGTGTGTTCTGTTTATCCACCTATTCTTGATTACTCTCTCTCTCTCTCTCTCTCTCTCTCTCTCTCTCTCTCTCTCATTTGTTAGAAGAAGCTCATATTTTANCCTAAGAACAATGTATGTGTATTTTTAATTTATATAGTTTTTAATATTATTTATATTAGTAACTCTATGTCCTTAAATAAAATAAATTAATTAATTAAAATAAGATTAAATTATCGGATTGGTCGGGATTTGGTCTTGGGATTTGAAAAAAAATTAAATTTGATTAGCAAACAAAAAAGTTTTTATTATTGTCAATATTTTGGTCTAAATTTCAGGCCTTCTTAAGAGTTGAGTGACAAAAGAAACATACAAACAAAATATAAAAACCATCTTGACTAAAAAATAAAAATTATGCAATATACAAGTGCATTCTTTTATTCATTCTTTTAATGAACAATATAAGATTACATGCTATATCTTATAATTGTTGATTGCACATACTCTTATTGTTTTATTCATTCCATTTTATTTTTGAAAATTTTTTATTTTCATTTAGACCTGTTTATATTATGTTTGTATGTTTCTTTTGTCAATCAGCCCTGAAGAAAACCTGAAATTTAGGCCAAAGCTTTGGCAATAATAACAACCTTTTTTGTTTACAAATTAGTTTTTATTTCCTCAAATCCCTGACCAATACGATAATCTTCTTTTAATTTATTTATTACTTTATTCTCTTTATAAACACCCTAAACAGTTTGCAGAAGGTAGCTAGGTTATTAATTATTGAGTTTATTTAGTGAATTTGTTTTCTTTATTTTAAAAGTAGGCTTCCAAGGTCATCAGATATATGTACAGTTTCGTCTTCTGGGTTGGACCGTGTCAAGTTGTCGATAGTTGCCGAGCTTTGGCACATCCTGTGATGGCTTCTTCAGGGCTGAATAGAAAATGAGAGCTGTCTTCAAATCCAGGGGCACTTACACCCGGCGCGGTCCGTTCCTTGGGTGAAGCCTGCCTTCCCAATGGTTGATCCTGTCTTCCGGTGGCTGGTCTCTGGAGTAGTCAGGTAGCTGGTCACTGATTGGCTGGATCCTCTTGTCGACTAGCGCTGGTTTCCAGTTCTTGCTGAGTCTGTATCCGTCTTCCCTGTTGATATTCTTCGAATTCTTTGCTATTTCGATGGCTTCTCTGATGGTCATTCGATAGTAGTTGCTTTCCGGGGCCAGTACTGAACCGTCTTTGAATTTGATGTGGTGGCTGGTGTTGGGGAAGTGTTCTGCTAGAGCTGACCTCTCCGTGCGTCTGTGTTTGATGTCTGTGATATGTTCTTTGAGGCGTGGGTTGATCGTCCTTCCGGTTTCGCCTATGTAAGAAGTTCTGCAGGAGCAGGGAATATTGTATTCCTGGAGTCCGAAGTCCAAGCTTATCCTTAGGTTTCGGAAGGATGTTGGTTATTTTCCTGTCCATGCTGAACGTTGTTCTTTTCTTTTGATTCTTGAGTATTCGGGCGACCTTCTCTGTTGTCCCTTTGACATAGGGAATGGTCACTTATCCTTGGAATTCTTCTGCTTCCCGCTCTTCCCTGCTGCGCTGCCCATTTTTCTTCCTCTGGACTTTGTCTACAGTGTTGCGATCATAGCCATTCTTCATGAAGGCGGTTTTCAAGTGTCTTCTTTCTTTTGGCAGTTGGGCTGGTTCTGAGAGTATCTCAGCTCTGTTGAGTAGAGAGTTGATGACTCCTTCCTTCTGAGCCAGGTGGTGGTTTGAAGTGGCATGCAGGTATCTGTTGGTGTGGGTGAGTTTCCTGTAGACTGAGTGGCTCAGGAGGTGATCTTTCTTTTTTACGAGGATGTCCAGGAACGGTAGTCTTCTTTCTTCTTTGAGTTCCATGGTGAATTGGATGTTCTCGTGCACATTGTTCAAGTGTTATAGGAACCCTTCTAGGGAGTCTCGGCCGTGTCTCCAGATGACAAACGTATCGTCGATGTACCGATGCCAGCAGATCGAGGCTTGTGGTGCAGAGTCGAGGGCTCTCCGTTCGAAGTTTTCCATGTACAGGTTGGCTGCGAGTGGACTTAGTGGTGATCCCATGGCTGCTCCTTCAAGCTGTGAGTAGTACTCGCCGTTGTAGAGGAAGTACCTACGACCTAGATTGGAGACTTAACTTGGTCAGACTAAATTCTTCCATGAGGAGGTTCTTCATCAGGTTCAGAGTTTCTTTAACGGGGACCTTGGTGAAGAGGGACTTCATGTCGAAGATAGTGGGGATGCCATGTGCTTTAATTCTGATGTCTTGAAGAATGCTGACGAAGTGTTTGGAGTTCCTAATGTGGTGTTCAGTGTTACCAACGTGAGGCTTCAGCTTCTCTGCAATATACTTCGCTATGTTGTATGTTGGTGAGCCGATAGTCGAGATGATGGGCCTCATGGGTATGCCTTCTTTGTGTATCTTCGGCTGTCCGTAGAGTCTTGGCGGGACGGGGTCTTGAGTACTTACTCATTTGTTCATCGTTGCTTGAGTTGATTATGGAGATGACCTGCTGGTTGATGGTCTTTGTAGGATCTTTCTCAAGCTTCTTGTAGGTGTCGTCATTGAGGAGTGCCTGCATCTTCTCCAGGTAGTCTTCTTTCTTCATGATGACGGTGGCGTTGCCCTTATCGGCTGCAGTGATGACCAAGTCTTCACGTTTCTTCAGGTCGTTAGTATTCTTCCTTGCTGAGGTTCGGCTTGGGTGGCCTTGAGTATCATCTTCGAGGATCTTGCCAATATTTTCTGTATGCGTTGACTGCTTCCTTTCTTCATCACCTAAGAACACATGGGTAGTACGTTGTTGTCTCTGCATCTCTTTAGAAATGCCAGTTGTGCCAGGAGTCTCATCTTCTTCGATCTGAATTTGTCGATGCTCTTCATCCTCTGAACAACATTCTCCCCGTACAGGTTGGTCAAATGTTCACATAGGTTTCCACGGTCGTCAGATGTATGTACAGTTTCTTCTTCCGGGTTGGACCGTGTCAAGTTGTCGATAGTTGCCGAGCTTTCCCAGATCCTGTGATGGCTTCTTCAGGGCGGAATAGAGAATGATCACCTTTTGTTGTGCACACAACTTTATATTTACAATCAATTCTCAAAATTTTTAGAATTTGATTTGTTGACTATTAATTTCATGAAAATCTGAATATTCATGAACAGTAGGGGGGGAAACAACTGACAAAATTTTTTTTCCATTCATAATGCCGTAATTTTTTGGACTAAATTCAAACCACTTGATTTCTACTGGATATTAAAGAAGATAGCCAGCTTTAAATTTATATACAATACTTAGTTACCAATATTATCTACCATTTTAAAGAATATAAAAATAGTTTCTGAATATATTTTATTTTATTTGAGAAAACAATTCTGACACTTTTCAGACTAATATTTTTTTGTTACTTTTCAAACTTGACTTTTTTTTTTGTATTTCAGAAGTTGGGTGTGAGCAAAGTGAACTCCAGGTCACATTAAATGGGAATAGTATAATAGAAAGTGGAGCTGCAGTTTGTGTGACCAGTATAGGGCCACCAGTTACCACTACTAGTCTTCATCGGGAACGCAGTGCAAGAACTTTCTATCCTCGCATGCCTTCAGTCGGTAAAAATCCTGATATTAGGATTGGTAAAACTGTTTCAGAAACCAAAATCAATGCCTTATTTGATTCCTACAAAGATCCACATGAAGACAGCATTCTAGCAGAAGGCATTGTAAAGCTATGTTCAGATTTAGGTCTCTCTCCAGATGAATTTAAAGTTTTGATTTTGGCCTGGAAGCTAGATGCTGGGCAGATGTGTAGGTTTACTAGGGATGAATTTGTGAATGGCTGTAGATCAATGTGTGTTGACACTGTTCGAGGTATCCAGGCTAAATTGCCAGAAATAGTTTCACAAGTTGCAGCTTCTCAAGATGTTTTTAAAGACCTATATAGGTTTACATTTAGATTTGGTCTTGACTCATCTATTGGACAAAGGATATTGCCTGCTGATATGGCAATCCTTCTTTGGAGACTAGTGTTTTCCGTCAGAGAACCACCAATACTCCAGCGTTGGCTCAAATTTTTAGAGACTCATCAGCATATCAGGGGAATCCCCCGAGATACTTGGAATATGTTCCTTAACTTTTCAGAAGCAGTGGGTGATGACCTGTCTATGTACGATGACACTGAAGCCTGGCCTAGTATTTTTGATGATTTTGTTGAATATGAAAATGACCAAGCAAATCAAAATATTACAAGTAAAGAGAAAGAGGAAGTCATTCACTGACACAAAATTGTGACAATAAGTTTTTCTTTAACTAGTACCTAATGAAATTTTTTATTTATTTCTAATTTTGATGTAAATTCTTATTCAAATTTATAATTCTACTTGTGACCTATTTTCATTATGCAATATGCAGATCCTGCAAAGAATATAAACCCTCTTCTATCATTATGTGTTATGAATTATTGTGTTCAAGATAATATTGTTTCAGATAATTTAAAACACTGTTAATATTTTGTGCCAAATTATTGTCTTCCATTGGGGTAATCACCAGCAGCTCTCTCTGATATGTTTATTTATTAAGCTACATTTAACATTAATATTGTCATATAATGAAGGCCTACTATTCATGAAATAATATTTTAATATCAATCAGTATTATTGTACAATATAAATTTGCATTGACCCTTATCTAATCTAAATACTTACATATATATTTAGGACTAAGTTATAAAAGTAAAAATTTCATTTTTTTTTCAACCTTTTATTTAGGTAAAAGAATAATTTTCTTTATTTAGAGATTAATGATCCAGAGAAGTATATTTGATCTCACTTGCCTTAATTTCTTTAACTGTTTATTTATTAATGTCTTGATTGTTTTTTCTTCCACTTAAAATATTATTCTTGTTTGCTTTTGGTAGGTTTGTCCTTAGAAGGGACAAACCTATATTTTTCCATTTAGTAAAAATCTGATACTTCAAAGATTTTTGCTATTTGACACCCTAATTGTTTACAGTAAGCAATTGCTGCAAATTAATTTTCATTTTTAGCTGATAAACTTGTGATATATTTGAAGTACTTAATCTTATCAATCATTAAAATTTATATATTTTATAATTAACTAAATTAAAATTAATTGTTTTTAAAATCATCTAAACTTCAATCAATATGCCCTAATGTTGTGAGGTTCCACTCAAAGTTGATCAGGTCTAATGTACAGCACTAGATTTTACATTTTAGAGAGATAACGTTTGCTCCCTAATAATGAATACTTAAAATTTTAAAAATTGCTAAAAGTGAAGAAAGAAAATGATTTTTTGGATGTGGATACTCACTCTAACATCCCCTAATGAACATCTCAAATTAGAGATAGTTTTCTAGAAGTCATTCAGAATCATGTAACTTAAAATTTTTAGTTAAAATTATAAGCGCAGTTAAAAAATCTTCATACAAAAATTTTAATTTATTTTTAGTACGTACAGGTTAATATCTGCATTCATGTCTTATTTTAAATGAAAATTACTTAGAATTACTAAAAACTCAAATTGGATTTATTACATTTTTTATGCTCCCAATTTTTTTTTATTTCATTAGCCATTTTATCCATTTTCTTTACCCTTCAGGTTTATCCATAATTAAATGGAAATAATAGTTTATTTTAAATTTTCATAGAGTTGTGTATAATGTTTTCTATAATATACCAAATTTTTTTT
>KZ806894.1:202075-213467 GCA_000696205.2 Oncopeltus fasciatus | reverse complement strand
TTTTTTTTTTTTTTTTTTTTTTTTTTTTTTTTTTTTTTTTTTTTTTTTTTTTTTTTGGATTTTTAAGGTTTGAGAAACTAATATTATGAAATAATAATTATGTTTTAAAATAAAAATATGATTCTTTTAAAAGTTATTTGAACTTATGTTTCTAGCTGGTGGTGAGTATGACCATAAACTTTCATAAAATAGGTCTCCAAAGTATTTAAAGTTTATATTACATTTAAGTAACCTCATTAGATGTTATTCACTATGAAAAAAATAGAAATAAATGAATTTTTATTATAGTAAACAATATTTTGGGACAAAAAGTATGAACTGAAAAATCCTTAATAAGGAACATTTATGCCGAATCTAAAGATTTATTATTGTAATAGAGTTTTTTAATAAATCAATCTAATTAATAATATAAAGATAATTTTTAATAAAACATAAGTTTATTCTAAAAGCTATTATATTAATGCAGTCAATTGGTCTTTTCTGTAACCATCCATTGGTTCAAGAAATGAATTAAAGTGAAAGGATGAATCATGGGTACACTTCCCTAGTTGCCCAGTAAAATGTGCACTACTGTCAGTAAAGTAAACTACAAAGCATTAAATCATGAATTTACTTGTTTAATTAAAATTATATAACATTTTTGTTTTGTTTTTTCTTGTAAATTTAACAAGGACAAACTTAATTTTATTGTGAAAGTGATCTGACTTTTTCTTTTCACAGTGATCCCTATATATTTAATAAGTTACATTTTTTTACCACAAGTGACAAAACTTTTATTAAGTTTTGTTTTAATAACTATCTTAACATTTTAATTTAAATCATAAATGTTACCAAGTTGTTAAATCATCAATATTTGGCCATTGGGAGAGAGCATATTCCAATCCAAAAACGTGAATTAAGGTATAATTGGTTTCTAAATTCTTTCCTCACATGTCCCTTTATTCTTTTACTAATTGTTGAGCACTCTCAGATGAATAGTCCTCTCAGTCTTCATCAAGTTTCCAATCTAATAAAATGTTTTTACATTGGGCAGACTTACCTGATGATAACTGAGGTCTGAGGAAAGGTCATATAATGATCCTGGAAGCTCAGCAGATAAGTGTTTTAAATTAATGATTATTTAATTTACAAAGAGTGGATTTCTTTACCTATTGTAAAGACTGCTCTAGTTATTGTAAATAACATTAATATAGGCATTTTAATTAATAACAAATCTCAACTTTTTTATTAGCTCAATGACTTCATACTGTCAATAAATGAGAATTGAAAGTTTCCATAATCAGAAAACTTAGGTCGTATCAAGATTGAGTTGAGGCAAATCTTGTTTAAAAGTATTTACATGCATATCTGTAAAGCTTATGTTGTCATTTTCATGCTAAACTTTCATTAAAGATGCAGGCAAACTTAAGTTTCAATGTATTTAAAAATGAAGTTATAATTTCAGGTCTTAATCACACACCAACTTATGAATTTATATAATAAATTTAAATTAGTATTAAAATACTGATCCTAAAAAAAGTTTTGTATAATATAACAGTCAACACATTACCCATAATAGAACTAGGTCAAACTTTTTGAAAAACTCAGAATAAATTAAAGACAAAGTTAAATATTATAAATTAACTAACTTATTTTTCCTTAATTCTTAAAATGGTGCCTATTAGATTTTAAAATGGTGCCTAATTCTTAAAATCTATTAGATTTTTGTAAAAAAAAAAAAAAGTATCCTATTTTTCCCCATACTATTTGTTTATTTGTTATTGGGTGAAATTGGATAATGGAGACAGTTATTTAAAGAAAGACCAAATTTAATAGTCATTACTAGTGGAGACAATGGTTAGGATTCAGTCAATGAGTTAAATGAAAACAAATTTGTATATCAAAATAGTTTACTTTGGTTGATGTTTTGGCCTGAATTTCACTTCTTCTTCAGGGCAACACAAAATGCAGAAAAATATGTCTTATTTTAGTTTTTGTTATACATCTCTGCAGGTGTGAAATTCAGGCCTAAATAAAAAATTTTGGTTCACAAATTTGTTATCATTTAAAAACTCATTGGCTGAATTCTTACTATTTCCACTATAATAATAGTCATCTAACATGATATCAACAGACTCATTGAAAAGTCTATATATCATGACTCATGATATATATATATATATATATATATATATATATATATATACATATATTATTTATTAGTTGTTATAAGTCCAATGAAAAATTGTATAATTCACAATAACCATAAAATTTAATTTTTTTTAAATGTATGTAATGTAACATTTTCAAGAAGGGCACATTCAGGAAGTATTTAAGAATGTAAGGGCGATCTATGTTTCCCTCTACTCCCTCCTCTTTCATTTCCACCCAGATTTAGTGTTAATGGCATAAATACCAAAAAATTTATTTAATTTTATTGACCTTTTAGATTTATTTAAGAACAAATAAGTAATTTACTCTTGCTTGCATCAATTTTTAATTAATATGAGAAATATGTTTAGTATTTTAGTATATGCTGCTCCTGAGTGGCAGACCCATTGCCATTTTATGATGCCTACCATTTACACGAAACTTGTTAAATCTGTCCTTACTTAAGGTTTAAAATACGTCTTAATGAAGAAAAATAATGAACTGATTGAAGTATAATTAACACTGGAAATTTGTCTGCAGTTTATTAGTTAAATTTACAATTTAAATACCATTTTAATTAGCAAAATATTTTAGATAAATTAAATAACTTACCACAGAACTTTTTTTCCCCTTTCAAATTGTTGGCCAGAAAAAATTAAAAAATAGAACCCTATTGGTGCTCCTGATTTATGAAAAATTTCAAAATAAATTGTAATAAATTATTTATTGATATTAAAAAAAATTATAATATTGTAAAAATCTGCATACATATAGTAAACAAGAGCAGGTGGAATAAAGAGTGCTGTGAACACACAAAAATACAAAAATATTAAGAGTATAATTTTCAGGGATTTTTCACCCTTCGTCAGTGAGGAGTGAAGAGACGAGTACACTTTGTAATTTTTCTTTTCATGTGTTCACTGCAATCTTTATCCCATCTTCTTGTTTACTATATATGTCATGGCCGCGAGTGTTTTATTTTCTCTCTCTCTCTCTCTCTCTCTCTCTCTCTCTCTCTCTCTCTCTCTCTCTCTCTCNNNTCCTGGATTTACAAAAAAATTATAATTATAAAAAAAAATTTACTAATATTTTATTACATTTATTATTGATTTTTGACAATAATTTTTTGTTTTTAATTTGAATAATGGGAAGTGTTAAAAAAATAAATTATGTGTTGGTACCTTCCTTCCTTCCTTATTTTAAAAAAGAAGCTGAAATGGAATTAAAGAATTCTTCATAGAAACCCTACCTAATTTTTTATGTATTTATTTTTTGAATTCTTTTTTTTTTTTTAAAGAAAATCCATAGAGATCACTTATTGTATATTGTATTGTTTTGTGAAATTTTACAAAATCAAATATTGTTTTTATGAAGGTTTAGTATACTTAACCATCCAGCTAAATTATTTTTATAGCTCTTAGTTTTGTTTATAATTTGTTATTCTAAGGATTGATAATTATAAACAAAAAATTTTTTATACATTTGTGTCACAAAAAATTTTATGTTTTTAATTTTCTTTGATATAGGTCCATAAATCAAGAAAATTATAAATATAAAGAGGGATCCCTCCACATAGGTGTGTTTCTATTGGATTTAATATATTCACTAAGTGCTGTCTTGAGATCTCCACTCTAAATTACTTACATTTGATTTTGCATTGCTATTTCAAAATAGTTGTTTAGTAATAGTAATTTAGTCCTAAAAATAGCCAAAAATTGCAGAGAGGTTTTCACCAGAAGTTTTTCATTTGCCTCTTCAGGTATAACAAAATTTACATTCATTTGACCTACTACTTTAAAATATTTTTAAACTATATTAAAAGTGTTAAACCTGAACACTCCAGTGGGAAACAGTGAACAAAAGTTTCTACAATTGGAAAGGATATTTTATTTTTCTTAGTTAACTCCAATTATTCATAAATGTGTATGCACTAATATTTAAATGCAAAGACATTCATTACTTAAGGTTTAATGAAGTTCAGGCACTTTAGAAACTTTTAAGGTTTGCTACAAATGCTCAGTAGTTATATAATACATTTGAAGAACTGGTCATTAATTTCATGATTTCAATTTTCAACTTGATAACGAAGAACATTTATGCCGAATCTAAAGATTTATTATTGTAATAGAGTTTTTTAATAAATCAATCTAATTAATAATATAAAGATAATTTTTAATAAAACATAAGTTTATTCTAAAAGCTATTATATTAATNATATATATAGAGAGAGAGAGAGAGAGAGAGAGAGAGAGATTTCATTGAACAGTTTTTTAACTCTAAAAGTTAAGAAACAATTTTGTTACTAAAATAAAAATATATGTCTCTGAATACGGAAAAAAAATTATTGATTGACAATTTTATTATTAATCATGTTTTAGCCATTGTTTTTATTTTTAATTTAACTTTCTTCACCTTTTCCCTCTTTTTAACTTCTCAACAATGAGTTACAATTTCAATACATGTTATTTATCAAAGATAATAGCATACCATTTTATAAAAATTATTAATGAGGACTATTAACCACATATTAAGTCTGATTAAAAACACCCAATCCATAAAAAGTCCATTCCCAATCTCTTCACAAAATAAATTTGATCTGGTTAGAGGAGTAACTGCCTCATCATTTTTATAATTTAATTATTAATAAATGTTTTCATGTATTTATTATTAGTTAAAAAAAATACTACTTATGATATCAAATTAGAAACAAAAATTTCATATTATTACAACACTTATTAACATTGTTAATTGCATTTTTGCGGGCAGCAGACACTGATTTACATATTTATATTCTTTTATCATGAAAAATCAATTTCCTTTTCCCCCCTTAATTCCTTAGGTTTATTGTTTTTTAATATCATATTAACTAATTAAAACAGCAGCGCAAATGTGCTGTATTATAAATTTGAAGAATTAGTAATCTAAACACTTAATTTCTTACTTTTTAAAAAATTAAAATTTTTATATATTGTTTTAGATATAAAATTAATTATGAAATACAGTTGTAGAATGTCAATGAAGTCATAGTATTCAAAATGATTCCATAGTGGTCCACCTATTAACAATTGAAAATCATATCTTTAACAAGTTAGTTTTGTCACTGAGACCAATAGCCAAACTGCCAAAACCAAAGATGGTTTTTCATCCAGTGTTCTAATAAAAATTAATCTATGGGGGAAAAAAGGGTAGAAAATGCTAATTATTTGAACTAAATCTATTTTCTGAGAGCTTTTAGGGTCTTTGTTCTTCAAATCTCGAGCTGCTATACCACTGATTTTATAGGAAGCAAATTTCTGAGTGCTGAAAATAATAGACACTGAAAGCTCACAACAAATGACTTATTGATGGAATTGGTATGTTCTAACTTTTATAATTACCTTAACAAATTATTTGAAAAATTAACTCATCATCACTAAGTGTATTGTCAGAATATTTCTCCATTTAGAGAAAATTATCTGCACACACACTTCACTTTTTAAAGTGTCTGAGGGATCTCTCCACTTGCCTTTTTGTAAAAAGTTTTTATTTTATTTTTAATCTGTGGATATTTGTTTAATACTGTTGTGAAGGTAGAGCTTCTAGAGTTTTTCTTACTTTTATATATGTAGTACACATAACTATATTACAAAATTGCTTTGTGTGCATTGGTGTTGTTTATGTATAGATATTTGTAAATATTTAAAATCAGCTATCTATATCTCTCCATCTCCATCCTTATAGAACTTCAGAATGTGATTGATTTCCATTAAGGAAAATAAAATATTAATTTATTTATTGTTCAATACTGTTGGTGTTGTTAGCCTAATTTTATTTTTATTTTGGCCAAGGTTCTTACTTTATTTTATTCTTAGCAGTTATTTCATTTACTAATTTGTTCATATTTTACTTTTCTTTCTTGTACATAAGAAAATGAGACAATTTTATTGTTTATGATATTTTAATTGTCAGGATTTTTTTGTTTTAATTTAAATCAGAAGGAAAAGACTGAAGTAGCTTATACAGCTGAATTTATTATGGACTTTGCTAGCTGTATACTAATTTTTATTTCAATTTTATTATAAGTTTAATGTATTCTATAAAAAAATGTACATAAATGTTTTCATACGGTGTTCACGGTCGCTTATGATATGAATGTAAAGTTGCAAAGTTAAATAAAGTTGTTATTTTAATAAAATATAATGAAGAAATTATTGCTTCAAACATTTGACTTTTTGTTTCCTAACTCTCTCAAAGTTTTTTTTTTTTTTTTTTTTTTTTTTTTTTTTTGTGGCATGTCAACCACTTGGGTAAAGTTTATTATCACAAAACTTAGAATTTGTTAAAAGATTCATGTTTTTGGTCATAAAACCACCCTATGTTAAAAGAAAAATGACCACTCAAAACAATAATTTATTTCAGGTGTTCAGCTTGATAAATTACGAGTGATTTCATTGTTTGCTCATAAAATCTTCAGATTAAGTCCCAATGGATGTTTTATTCAAAATTAAGCTATAATAGTATTTTAGCTTATATAATGACTTATACATGTTTTAGTTAAAATATCATTTTTATATCTCAAAAAATTGCAAGGGCTAAATCATATTGTAAGAATATATGTTTAAGAGGTTGTACACTTTTGGTAGCCTGGCTATTTGCTTCATAGAATGCATATTGGTAGATGCATGAATGTATTTGAAACTAAATTTAAACTTCGTCAAGTTTGCAAGTATAATTACTATTGTAAAAATATAAAAATGCAAATCAAAATAAAAGAAAAATGGTATTAATAAATTTGAGGTTTGAGTTGTGCCTGTCCCTGAAGAAAATTAACTTCCAATTAATTAAATAAATGAAACATTTTAATTATATTAATAATATAATTATGACAATCAAAGACTTGAATAAATGATAAAAATTCTGAAACAGTGTTATCTATTAGACTTTTGTCGATCTCGGAATTTATCCACCATATCAAAAGTGTTGAAATCTACATATTTTCTCATAGTTATTTTTGTATTTCCATCCTTAGTTCCTCATGAAAAAAAAGTTAAATTTGCATCCGTACATGATTTGCTTCTATTTCCCACATTATTTTGACCAAATTCACATTGAAATAGATTATTAAATATTTAAGAAAATAATGCATTTTGGAATAATATAGATAGTTTTAGTTTGTTTTCTAAGAAATTAAATAATCCAATGTTATGGGCCTGAAAAATCAGTCATGACTATTCCTTAAAATTTTATATTTCATTTTCAAGATATGTTTTATCCAAAAATTTAATTTAATTAATAAAACCCTGCACATTATAGTACAGTAGTTAATTTTATTACAAAAGTATATGTATTATTCAATGAAATAGAACAATATGAATTTAAAAACAATCTATTTTAGGCACAAAAGATGTAGTTGTGACAAAATTTACAAATTACAGCACGTTTTACTCACACAATGTCTATCAACACTAAAATAAATCTGGGAGACCCTCTCTATTTAAAAAAGATTTTGCAGGAGTAAAGAGCAGATCACTAAAGTCAAAATACTGGGTTACATAATTTGAATGTAATAAAAAAATAATTTTTCATAACTAATAGGTAGCATCTGCGAAAATATCTTTAACAATCTAATATGGAGCAATCAAATTAAAATTAAACAAAACCATTTCTGCTGGTTTAGAAAAGCATAAAAGACTTGTCTGTAGCAAGTTTTTTATGGTTCTCTGAATCAGCTGAAACTATTTTGATTAATTCATTTAAATTTGATTTATACCCTATCTGTATCGGTCTGGAGCCTATTTAATTGTAAGTTCAATCCATTATATATATATGCATATATATATATATATATATGCATATATATATATNAACATTCAAGATATATATATTTTTTTTTTTTTAACTCTGAAGGAGGACCTTAGTAATTGAAAATTATGCAAATGGGGTCACATCCCAAGCTACCAAATTTTATACCTTCTAAGAATTGTTGTATGATAATACCATGAAAAATAACAATTTGAGAAATGACAATTCATAAATAACAAAAATGGTTTCTAGTCTAGATTGTAGTAATATCCATAGTATATTCTGTAGATTAGAGATAATTTGAGCAAATATATTTTTAGCAGATTACTTTAAAGGCAATCAAGCTCTGGAAGAAGTTTATTAGCCTGTAGGATCAGGAACATTCTTTTAAGCAGAGTTTCCTTAAGTACTTTATATTAGATATAAGAAGGGTTTAAAGTAAGAGGAAAGAACTTTTCTTCTAGAAAGAAAAGGATTAGGATGGAGAATTTCCTAAGTAAAGGTAGGTGAGTTGTAATTATATTTATAAGTTTTCGTTGGCAGTAAATTAAATTAATTAAAATATGCTATCCTAGAAATTGTATATTTTTGTCAAATTTATATAAATAAGACATACACAAGTTTTTTCATTTAATTACTATATTTGAGAATGGTGTCAATGAACACTTTTTACAAACTGTTTAAAACATTAAATCTTAGGTGGGTGAAATAATTGAGATGTTGGTCAGTAACCTCCACAGTTAAATAAACTCGGATTATCATAACAATCAATTACTCAATCCTACTTTTAATCAGGCATGTCTCCATCTATTAATCTCCATCAGGAATTACTTAAATCTATTAAACTGGGCTGAACTCAAATTGTATCTCATGATAGGAGAACCAACCACTTACTCTTATCTGAACATGAATAAGACACAACTTTTATCGTAGCACTCTTCTTGAGCTTAAGATAGGAATGATTTCCAACTACTGTAAATTCCAGGAGCTTCTAAACTTCTTTGAATAAATTACAATGATCTGAATGATGAAAAAAAATAAAATAAAATATGCATGTTTAAAAACAATTCATTTTCACCTATCAACACAGTGTTAATGACCCAGGGGGTTCCTGTGGGCCTCTTGGGAATGCCTAACTGTAGTTAGGTACAATTCTTCATTGAGTGAAGAAAAAATTAAGCATCCAGAACAGTGGGCTGACTACAAACCTCTTTAGACATAGACTTTAGTGTGCCATGGCTTGCTAATAAACACATCCTTACTTATGTTCCTCCCATTCCTGTTTGGCCTATTGTGGGACTGTTCTAGTTTCACCAATTAAAATGGAACTCAACTAAATGGCCCTACTTTTTCCTCTCCCAGTTGGTATAGATCAAACCTTATCGAGTCCACCTTTTTTCCTCATTGTCCTTTTTCCTTTTTAAGATAAAACTTTCATTCTGTCTTATTTTATATTAATCAATAATTAAATTCCATGAGAAATAAGCTTCATTTACAAAGCTCCTATGTCATGGAATTTTTATTTCTATAGGTAGAGACAATATTTAAAAGAAAATTAAAATAAATTATTTAATAAATATATTCTCCTTTACAAACTCGTACATCATAACTATAATTAAAAATCACAGCGTTCTTAAAGTAGTGTCACTCCTTCTTTGAGGTAGTTCCATTAGGAAATATTTATTTCTTGGAGATCACATTCTTTTCACCCTTTCACAACATCCTTCTGACGGGGTCCTCCCTGGCCTGCAGGGATCCTTGGATTAACTTCTATATTCTTGCCATATTGTTAATGAACAATTCTATACTCTTTCAGACTGGGAAAAAATAAAAAATTGTGATTAGATGTTTAATTGTCTTACTTCATATTTCTTTAAAAAATAGGCTAATATGTGTTAGATTGAGGCTCAGCTGAATTCACAGTGTGGCGGGTGGTGGTGAGTTTTAAGTTTGCCTTCCAAAGGCATTGCTGAATCTTAACAGTAAAGAACTGGACACCATCATCCAGCTCTTCAAAGGTATTCGAGTAGATTCCTAATTCAAGCGATTCTTATAGCAGATTTCTAAAAAATGGCCAGTCAATGGGACCATTGGCAATTGTCTAGGGATGGGTATGAGAGGCAGTGTAAGGAGGACATGGTTGTGGTCAAAGGAAAGTTCATATATTTTTACTGAATGATGGAAGGGAATAAGATTTTTACAAATGAAAATATCTGGTATATCAAGTTTTAAAAAAAATTAATCACATTCAATGTTAGGATCAAAAATTAAATAAATTCCAACATATTTTTTTTTCTAGAATGAAAAATATAAGAGCTTATCTAGGCATTACAACAATTCTCTGGAAAAAAAAAATTTTTCTATGGCTTAATACGTAAAATGAGAGTTGTGTCATTGGACATCATCTCTACCTCATGTGATCGTCATTGAATGTCATTTTTACTTTTTATTGTTATCAAATTACAAAATGTTTTTATTTTAACTGAATGTAATAAATAAATAAAAAGTTAAAAAAAAAAAATGTAGAAAAAGAAAATAAATCCCCCAAAAATTATTTTTCTTAAGATGGTTGATGTCTCTTAGTCTGAAAGAGATTAAGGTATATTTGTCATACTGACTTTAACAGAAAAGGAAGATTCACAACTAAATATGTAGTAATCTTATTAATCGATTTTTAATGTTCAGAAAATTGTAATAGTCTACACCTTTTCTTATGTTAGATATGCAATATAGGTAAATGAAGGCTTATTTGTGTATTTTATATTGAAGAATAGCTGTTATTTATTAGGAAAACTGTTTTCTCATAACATTCAGAAAGGAGTTAAATTGTACAGTACAGTACACTTCTCTTATAATCACATGGAAGAATGCAGAGAAGTTCACTATGAACTAAGTTGAACTATTAGTATCAATAGTCAATCAATCATTAGGGGTTTAACAACCTATAAATCTATCTTGTAAATGGAACAGCTGCTTTTTGTAATGGGGCCAGAATGGCAGCTGCTTTTTGTAATGGAGAGAGAAGCAGTTAATGGACAAGACCTACTTGTGATGAAGTTAAGAATATATTCTTGAACTAGCTATAACCAATAATTTTACTAGATAATGATGGTAACAATCTTATCAGAGGATATTTATCAATTCCAATTTACTTCAAAGCTTACTTTCTTAATTAAATACTTCTTAAATGTCACCCTGTTTAGTATGAAGCAAGTCCATCAACCAGGACCTAGGCCATCTAATCACATTTCTCATGTTTCATTTAAGATGAATATAAATTAGAGTATAAATGAGGAAATTTAATTTACAAGCCAGAGAGAATAATGAATGTAAAAGGTATGTTCACTAAAGTTTGCTCAATACAGGCCGGGAAGAAAGGTAGGGGAAGAGCTCACCCGTCAAAGGTACATTCTAAAATTTCTTCCTTAATGTTTATTTTTCATGAAAATTTTCATATGAAATAAATAATATAAAAAATAAA
>KZ806894.1:173659-195782 GCA_000696205.2 Oncopeltus fasciatus | reverse complement strand
AGGATCCAACCAATCAGTGACCAGCTACCTGACTACTCCAGAGACCAGCCACCAGAACACAGTATCAACCAATGGGAAGGCAGACTTCGCCCAAGGACAAGACCGCGCCGGGATTATACACCACCTGGTGTATAAAACATGGTAAATATATACCATCTGGATTTTTAAAAATCTCCCTTTACAACTCTCATTCTCTTTTCAGCCCTGAAGAAGCCATCACATGATGTGCGAAAGCTCGGCAAATAACAACAATTTGACTCGGTCCAACCCGGAAGATGAAATGGTAAATACATCTGACGACCGACGAAGCCTACGTGAATATATATATATATATATAGTATACACTAGGAACAGTTATAATAACTCCTCTTCGTAACTAGCATAATAACTAAATTTCTTATTAAAAAAATTAAACAAGAGAGAAATTCAAAGAGTTGTTCACAAAAGTACCTTTCTTTTCTGAATTAAATAATCCAAATTAAAGAATTAAATATTATAGTTACACAATTTCTCTTGAATGGGTGAATTATTATGTACGAAATTCCATCACAAAACAGCTGGAATTGACTGTTTATGCTTCATTAAGACATGCGCTTAACATTTAACGCCGTCCACTTTATCGACCCAGAGCGCTATATCTGCTCTTACGTGGATAATGAGATGGACAGTTGCAAATTGAGCATTACTGACATAGCGAAAATATTATTGAGTAAGAGGAACCAGACAATTTATTTAGCTTCGACATAAGCGATCACTTCTTCCTTATTGGATTTATAGTCAGAGAAGCCTCTCGACATTTTGTATTGAGCTACGAACCAGAAAACCCTCCCTCAAGTGCCATAAGGAAGGTTCTATAGACTCCTGACTGAACATCCACCCACGGATGCTTCGGCGTCAGATGAGAAGTACGAGTTCTATGAGAAAGGACACTTGGACTCATGTCCAAGCTTCGACATGAAGACATGAATCAAATGAGAAGAATGGGGAAGACTAAATTAAAATTGGGAAGAATGATCAAAATTAATAACTGTAATATCTTCGTAGTTATTTGAGTACGAAAAAGCTATATAGAATATAATATTAGTAAAATTTCATTTTCTGATGTTTATGTTCTATATTATTTCTAAGAATAACGTAACTCTCTTGCTTGAAGGACTTAAAATATCCAAGGCAACGCCGGTACGACACCTGTCCTCTTTCTGGAGGGAGCAAAATACCTCCTGTTGTTACAAGAGCACCACCAAAACATTGCATCCAAGAGGGGAACTTTGGAACTAATAGTTCAGAAAAAGAACTGGAGTTTTGAATCAGTACCTAGACTCAATTTAAACATATTCTATTCTATTATTATATTAAATATACTTACCTCCATTAGGTCAAAAGATAATGATGGCCGGGAAGTATAGTACAGAAGGAAAAATATATTCTATTCTATTATTATTTTAAATATACTTACCTCCATTAGGTCAAAAGATAATGATGGCCGGGAAGTATAGTACAGAAGGAAAAACATATCGATTGCTATTCCGATCACCAAGCCATACTCTATACCAAGAGCAAGAGAAGAGAGGAATGTCCCAACAACTGGTATAAGGTCTTTTTCTAAATAAAAAAAAGAATAATAAGATTGATAGTAATGAATGTCAAATTTTAGTGAGAGGAATCAAATATTTTTACTTTCTCTTCAATTCTACATGAAAGAGATAAAGAAAGAAGGATAAAGTAAACATTTGTAACCATGCTAGTGAGTAGTTCAACTTTTTTTTATGATTTGAATAATCATCATCAATCAAGCTTTTCCCATTTTTGTCTCTGAACATAGATAGATACCTTCATACCTTTCTGTAAATGTCTTGCAAGACTCATATTTTTTCTCAATCCTTCTTGCCATGATACTGTCCTTCCCTTTAAATACAAATATTTCCACAATGAATTTTCTAAAAGCCTTTATACAAGAAGTCATGGTCCTTAATTCCTTTCTCATGGTGACTACTTTAAATACCTCTTGTAAAACTCCATTTTCTCAATATTTTTCTCAAAATTGACAATACCATGTCCTGCAGCATTAAATTCTTTTTTTTTTTTTTTTAAACATTAATTTATTTATTTTAGAAATTACATACTGCACAGCGTGCATCTTGCAATGTGCTCTCATAGTTTACAATAAATAATAATAATAAATAAATAATTAAGGATTCGAAATTAAGCGTGAATTCTACATTTTATTCAGTTTGATATCCCGTTAACCCAAGAAACGAGCTACTTTCATCCAAAAATATTTTAGCATATTGTATTAGTAGATTTTCAACCTATGTTATATAAAAATTTTCGAACAATTTNACACGTTTTTCTCCCTTTTCACGCGGTTTCGGAACGGATTTTATGACTCGTATACTGTGGGGGAGGTAGCACAGAGGTTACAGGACATGCAATCGAGGTATGTTTTTAAAATGGGGCGGTTTTATGGTTTTATTATTGACGTCAGAAATTTTCATGTCACCTTTTTATTACTCATGTGCTTGCCCTTATTGGTTTTCCTGGTGAAACAGATCAATATCTCCTTTAGGGGAGGCATGAATGAATGATGAAAATGGCTGAAAATAAAAATACAGGGAATATTAACATATTTAGTTGTTAGATATAATTGTTTATATATACATCAACACTCAAAAATTTATTTATATATAAGTGTGTGTGTATTTTGTGTTTGTTTTATTTTGAACAGCTGTATTTTAAAGATCTACCATGTTACCAGTTTGTACTAGACGAGCCATCCGAGTGGGAGTTAGTGCGCCATAGAACCAAACCAAATCATACATAATGCGAGGATGTATGTGTGTGTGTCTATTCTCAGTTTTCAAAAGTGGTCCATAAATTTGATGGCCTCTTTGAAAAATACAAAAAAGATCTAAGAAATAATTGAGAAAACTAAAAGCAAATTAATTATTTAAAAAAATCTGTCAGGGTGGAGATGTCAGTAATTCCGTTACTCCTGTTAAGGAAAACGGGCTGGAGACATTTTGTGAAAAGGGGCCAGACGAATGCAGCGGTCTTAAGTGGAGCAGAGGTCGGAGCGCTGGTGTCAATGCCGCTACTTTACGTAATGCAGGAGATAACGGTTATCAGGAGTACAACCCCAGTCCCGCGCAACCCGATATCTGTTGCTCCCTGGGTCAGCGGTTTGCAGATCTTCCTCAGAGAGCCTACTCTGGGGATGTACAACTTCCTAACAAGGGTTAGAACTGGAGGAGTTTTACAACCAAGAGGGGTGAGAGAGTTTTACAACTGGGACACTGGCTTTCCTAAGGTTGTATAGCAGAAACGTTCTTTCAATAACAGAATCTGGTGTATTTTATGTGATTTAAAATGTTGATTTCTTCTATCCTCAAATACTCTTGTAAAACTATATAAAATTGCTTTACAACATTAAATTTTTTTTTTAATAAAATAAATAAGAAAATGATAAACTATTAAAGTTGGTAGTAAGAAACGAGTTTAATTTAACCAGTTCTTCACACACACACACAAAAAAAAACAAGCACATATATTATAAAAGTAATGGCTGTTATACCAAAGTCAAGATGTCAAAGTTCTGTAAATTAAATCCCATTTAATATTTCATAATATTTTTAGAGCACTCTAACCTTGATAAATCCCACTTGACTTCTTCACAAAATGTCTAGGTTTAGTTATTTTTTTCAAACAAGAAACATAACAGTGTCCTATGAAATTCTCGCATTTTTAAGCCATAAAAGAAATAAATTTTCACAGCTGCTGAAGCAACTCATGAAATTGATAAATATGAAGGGGAAGGTGTCCTTGACCAGCCATTTCAGTGTTGGCTTGAAAAATTTAGCTGGGGAGATATGGAGATAAAAGTAAGAAGGGCTTCAGTTGATCATTATGGATATTGATGAGGTTTTGTAGGAAGCTGTTGAGTCAAATCCGTCCAAAAGTACACCCGACCTTGCCAGAGAGTGGTTAGTCGAAAGATACTGTTATTCGTCATCTACACTCCATGGAGAATGTGAAAACGAACAGTAGACTGGTACCTCACGATTTACTCCACAGCAATCAGCTGATTTTTTTTGTCTGATTTTGTCAAAATTTATTGGAGAACCCTTCTGATATGAGATAATACCGGAATATTGTCAACTGTGATGAAAAGTGGTTTTATTGACGAAATCCGAATACCCGAAAGCAATGGCTTGTCGAGGTCACACTTCTTTTCCGTTGCTGCGTGGGAGCGATTTGAAAAACAAAAACCGTGCTCTTTTTGTTTTAATTTTGAAAGTGTTATTTATCAGGAATTTAATCCAGATGGATGTTTTAATGAATTCTGAACTCTACTGCGTACGACTGAAAATATTGTGACATCAGTCTTAGTGTTATCCTGCTTTAATGGACCAAAAAGGAGTTATACTCCAACAAGATAATGCTCATCCTGACACTTTCCTTCAAGGCAAAGAAAAGTTTCAAGAACTTCACGGATTCGAAGTCAAACTTCATCCGCCATGTAGTCCAGATCTCGTTCCATCGAATTACTACTTACTCAATACATGGCCCACTTACTGAAAGGGGAAAAAAATTGATAATTTTGTCTGAGTTTAAATTGCGGAAGAAGAGTTCTTTGACAGCCCTTTCAAGGAATGGTATCAACGTGGGTTCTAGGATTTGGCTATCAGATGGCTAATGATGGTAGATAACAATGGGCCGCACTATTAATTGTATTTTGTATAAATGATATAATAAAACAAATATCTGGTTGAAAAACAGTCGTATAATTATACACTTCATTAAATATATATATATATATTTGGGAGTGGTGTCACTGGTCACCTCCTCTCATCATGAAACTTTCATTAAGTCATTTATTTCTATTATTCATTGTAATCAAATTACAAAATGTTTTTATTTATTTTGAACAGAATGTAATATGTAATTACATGTTAATGTTAATTAGCATGTATTTGCTACTATATTTATGATCGTCGGTAGATAAGGGCGTAATTGATGTCTGATGTTGTGTGCAATCTGGGAATTACGAAATAACATTTATTCTACTGTGGGGGTCTTAAATCCCCCCCCCCTAGTTTAAACAGGTTGTATATTTTTAAAGCAAGACATAGAAATGGCTCAATGTCAACAGTATTACGCCCCTTCATAAGGACAGAAGCGAAACCTAAGGTCCCCTGTTGGGTTCGCATTAGCTAACTTTAGCTTGGTAGGAAACCTTCAATTACCTGTCCGTAGGGAGTGCAAGATCTTAAATAAAACTAAAACAGTCAAAAAACCCATGAATCTTCTTTTTAGTTCCTGTAGTTTTTTATGTTTATGTTCAATGTTCAAAGTCCAAATAAAAGGAAATCGCTCTTATTGCAAATTTTTTTTATTTAAAAAAAAATATATGACATCATTCATTTTGATAAGAAAGGCCGACCGTTATCGATCCCCAAAAGAATACTCTTGATTTATATTATGGATGGCTTCAGTCTTATAAAAATTACAGTATTTATAAACTTTTTCTAATTATAAATACCTTAAAATTATTAGCTGTTTTGATAACATTACTTAGTAATTATTATTTCAGTTCCGAGGTGTCTGTTAAATAATAATAATAAATAAATAATTAAGGATTCGAAATTAAGCGTGAATTCTACATTTTATTCAGTTTGATATCCCGTTAACCCAAGAAACGAGCTACTTTCATCCAAAAATATTTTAGCATATTGTATTAGTAGATTTTCAACCTATGTTATATAAAAATTTTCGAACAATTTATAATAGACTTCTTCATGTAGAACTATCATACCTTCTATTATCCGTCTTCTTTGGTTTCTGCAAACCATCCTCCGTTGGCGAGCGCTTTCGGACATTGTCCATCTTCTTGGCCGAATACATGTGTCCACTGTCACTGCCTGTATTCAACTGCGTTTGTATTCTGTGGGTTGGTCGGATGCATCAGGTATAAGAGTCGTTTAGCTGTAAAAGTCGCTTTGTCGGCAATAAGGTCTGTCAAACACGAGAGTTATAAGGGTCAGTGTCCATTATTTCAGATATTAGTTGAGGCAGGGATTAGTTGTAATCTCCTTTGTTGAGGTGTTCTAAGTGTTTTTTTTTTTTTTGTAAATGTGTCTGTGTTTGATAGTGTCTGACTATGGATTATACTGTCTTATGTCTTTTTGCGTTGTTGTCGGTTTGTGTGTCGTCTGTTCGTTTACGTTTGTGTGTTCGTTTTAGTAACAGTAGCGGTCTAAATATGGTGTCAGATTGTGTGTTAAGTTATTCGTTAATAATTAATTAATTAATTATTAACTAACAGCTTAATTAATTAATGATTAAGTTGTTTCGTTGTTGTCAGTGGTCCTTGTTTTGTAAATTTCCATATCTTCATGTAGGTTCTTAAGAGCCTGACAAGTATAGTAAGAAAATTTAGATATTTCTGCCCATTAAAAAAGAAAATATCTAATAAAAAAAATCCCAGAATATTCAAACTGAATGGGAGATAGAATCTAAATTCCAGTCTCCGGAATCCCAGTTCATCTGTGAACCACTGGGAACCCAAACTTACAGCACTAGTTAACAGAACTAAAAGACCCGAGTCTGGACATAGGGGAACTAAATCACGGCGAGTACCTACCTTACAGTTCTTGAAATGAATGAATATATAAAAACGGTTAGCCATTCGAAATTGAAATTATCGAAATCTCTTCACTCGTGGGAATTTTGAGAGTAACTATACTTCGTTTGAAATTCATCAATTTTTAAAATGCTAATTAAACGCCACACTTTCATACAATGCCCTAACAGCTATTGCTTCATTATGCTGAATCCATATTAGAACAATTTATCCAATTCAGACCATATACGTGACACTAAAATAAATATGTTAGCGCATTCAAGGACAATCATGCCTTTAGATTATATTATTGAGAGTGAATATTTATAATATGAATTGGACAACAGTTTTTAAAAAAAGTCCCAAATTACTTTTGAAAGATGTTATTTCACTAAAATATTGGTCTAGTATTTCCAAAACTAATCATACATATATGGAAAAAATGTGAGAAGTCAATGTAATGCGCATGTCTGTTAACGTTTCTAGTAACAGAGTTCATATATACATTTTAAATAATGTAACTAGTGAATGCTCTACTCTCTTTATTCCTTATTAATTTTCTTCTCTGCTTGTTTCTGTGTATCTTGATACATGACTCTCACGAGACGTTCATGATAAGAGCGTAAGAGTTGTAGAAAGTATAAATGATTGAATGAGTGATTCGTTATATAAGGTTGAAGACAAATTGCCAAGCAAGAAATATTTTATTAGTTTTCACTCGATGAAAAAAATGGCTATTTTTTAAAACCGAATTTTGGAGTATATTATATGAGAAGCTTATAAATTAGGCCATTGTGCCAGACCAATTCAAATGCTTTTCAACATTGAGGACTAAGTGTCTGACAGACATTTCTAGTTGAGTGGTAGTAGAATGCTTAAGCCTAAATGCAAACTGCTTATATATTGCAATATTATTTTCTCTTAAATTGTCGTTTAGCCTGGAGAGTAAAAGCTCTTCAAATATTTGTGATGTGACACATAGTAAGTGAAATTGGTCTATAGTTTACTGGTGAAGAGGTGTTTTTGTTTGGTTTAGGTATTGCTATTAGTTTTGCTCTTTTCCAATCTGCAGGAAAATATCTAAATCTAAGGATAATATTAAATATTTTTGTAATGTATGCGTTTTTTGATACATTTTTTTTTTTTTTTAGGAGAAAAGGGTTATATTATAGAGGCCTACAGGTTTCCGGGTATTTATTTTCTTTATGGTTTGGACTACTTCTTTAGGAGTGGTGATAGGTTTGAACTGATTTATCATAAGGTTTTTTCCAGGTATGAATTTGTGGCTCTCTCTATTTTGTGGGTGTGGTGCGAAGAGCCAAGATGTTGAGTGAGCAAGTGGACATTGTGGGATTGTTGGGTAATAAGATCAGCTTTACCTCTGTTTGAGTATATATATAAGTGTTGTCTCATTCAAGGGGATGGATAGTTTTAGGAGCAGATTTAAATTGTCTGTCCAGCATCCAAAGAGATTTATCTCCCGGAACTTGACTCTTTTTCAGGAGACCTCTTCAATTACCTTATATTCATCCGTCTTAATTTTTGTAATATTTTTGTGGCTTTTAATCATTAGTTTATAGTAATTTTTTTGTTCCCTTATATTCAGTTGAAACAGATTGACTCATAGGACGCATTCATTTATTTAGATAAGCCAATTGGAATAAGGTTCTAACAAATTGACAACAGACGATAAGCTTTCTATCAGGAAGCGATAGAAGACAGTCCAGGAGACCCTCAGCTAAAAGGAATGATAAGTTTCTTCACTGAATGTCTTTAATTAACGATAGTGCAGACGTGTTATCAGCTGGCAACGATTGATTTATCAGACTCATCCAGCTGGCACATACAAATACTTTTCCTCTTCCCATTCAAGGAAGAATTGACGTCATTGTGTGCGTGTGTGTGTGAGTGTGTTAACCTGATCAATATTTCTATTTTGATTGGTGGCGGCAGGTCTGAGTAAGCAATGTAAGGACAGTTTTACTCTAATATATATGTATGTGTGTGTGTGTGTGTGTGATACGACAGTGGAGTGAATTTCCTACCTCATTGCTGAAGTCCATAGATATTTTAGCGACTTTCCTGCCTTATCGCTGGTGACTTCATAGATACGACCTATCCTCCAAGGGCCCTAAAGATTTTAGCGAATTTCCTACCTCATTGCTGAAGTCCATAGATATTTTAGCGACTTTCCTGCCTTATCGCTGGTGACTTCATAGATACGACCTATCCTCCAAGGGCCCTAAAGATTTTAGCGAATTTCCTACTTCATGGCTTGTGTCGTCATAGGAAAGACCTCATAGGCAGGGTCCCCAAAGATGTCAGCGAATTTCTTTGTAACCATGACGTAACCTACCCAAGCGAATTACCTACAATATTATCTTTGAGGGGGCTAATCTCTTCCCATAGTCAATAGGCTTATCTTTTGACCCCACACCCTCCAAAGGTTTTTAGGCGTATTTTCCAGGAACATATGGGAGGTGACATATGGAGTTACCCCCTTGTTATTATGTTTTTTAGACTCCTTTAACCTTCGACCCTCACCCCCTAGAGAATTTTCCTAGTAACCACAACGTAATCGATCCTACCTAAGAGGGGGCTAATCCCCCATGTTATTGGCTTATCAGTTGACCTTTGACTCCCCACCCATATGAGACACGGTCGTCTAGCGGTTAAGGTATTAGACTCCTGAGCCCCAGGTTCAAAGCGCAAAGCGCACAGTATTTTTTTTCTGTGCTTCTGCTTGCAATGACCCATGGAATTCATAGAGTGTTACTATATTCAAAAAATTAAAATAAACTATTAAAAAAAAGCCATGTATTATTTGTGTTTTAGGAATTTTAACCCCCCCCCCCCCCCCGAAAATTTCCTACTTAGTAACCAACCCTACCCGTGCGAGGCTTACCCTCCACCCTTTGCTTACAATGTGTAACATCGAGTTTGACCCCTACAATACTTTATTTGAATTAATCTTAATCTCTCATGGGATATACCCCCCACACATTGGCTGATAAGCCAATCTGGTATTATGTATTTTAGACGTTACCACCAGAATCTCATAGATCCAGATCTCATAGGAGAACTCTGCTTCCAGATCCCATAGAAACCACTCTGCATCCAGTAGTAGACAAAGTGTTTAACGTATCCATTTCGGTTTATAAAAGTCTTATTATTTCGTTCCGCCTTATGTGCCTCCCCTTCACAATACAGTCCAATACTCCAAAGTCCACTCACGGCTGCCACGCATTCCCAGAAGGTAAGTGCTCTGAATTTTTGGGTTTTTCTCTTGGCCGAGTTAGAGACCTTTAATTTCAGGGCCGCTTTGGAGAAAGGTCTGCAGGTGAGTGCGAGGACCGAGCTGCCTGCGCAAACTACCTTGTAAGTTGTTACCTATTATATTCAATTTTTCTTTCTTTTTCTTTTATTTTAATATTAAATATTTATCATTTATTAACCACATTCGAACCAGCGAAAACGCCGCCACATGAACCCTAATTTTTTGGTTGGCTATTCTAAACATCCATGACTCAAGGCAAGCTTTTATTCGTAATTTTAAGAATATATATTATTAAGAGGATTTTTTAAAACATTTTCCCCCTAGAATTAAGCATATTGTAGAATGTAACTCAGGTGATGCGTCTATAGGCGAACTCCGTCAAAAAATACGTGAGGATTGGTATTTTCCTTTTATTTTAGATAGACGTACCCTATGGGAGTGGGGGGATTACCTGTAATATCAGAAAAAATGTTTTTAGTCTACAGTGGGAGAATTATTTGGTTCAACGCAGGTGTACTGTTTGATACGTGTGCGAATCATATGCCATGGCGAGTTCAAATACAAATATAAATAGACTATAAAGCTGAGAAATTCCCATTATACTTACACTTGACTTTATTCGCATAATATTTATTATTGAAACATAGTTATAAAAATAACAAGTGGGAAATCGAAAAAAATAATGCGATCAAATCGCTTGTTCACTTGGACTGAATGTATTTTTTCTTCTTATTTATGTAGTAAGAGGAATCCTTCAGTCCCGATAGTTAGAAAGCTTTCCACGAAAAGAACAGTAAGGACAAGCCCCAAAGTAACCATCTTAAATGTATTATTTAATATTTAAATAGCATAAAAAAAATTGAACAAATATATTAATTGTATTTTTATACATATATTTATTGTGTTTTTGTTGTATCAATAATAATTACGAAGCTATTAATTTAAATTATATTCTAAAGGTCACTAAATTAAAACTCAATAGATCAAATTTTATGAAAAATGTATAAGAAGCGTTTTAATCCTATTTAAGTCTTATTCTGTAATGTAATTAAAAATATATTATTTACTCGTTGTTGTTCAGGAAGTTAGCTCTAAATTAAAACAAATTCATCAAATAGAAAGATATAGTACATTATAAAACTAAATTGATCTAAGTTAAATACGTGGTTTGAGTACTGGTATCTATAACCTACATTTTCTATAAATCTATATTTTTGTTTCCTAACTCTAACAATAGCTATGATTTTAACGATGATGGTCTCTCACTAAACTGTCAAAAACCTAAACCTCCAAGACTTTAGCCAGTAACTAACTCATGAAAAGCACTCATGAAGAGTCTCAAATACTGAATTTATTTTTTGTTTTAAAATAGAAGGAGTCGCTTAGCGCCCAACTTTTATTATACGCTTTCTTAAATATCTTCTCATCGAAATGTTCCAGGGACGTACTGGATGGGCGAACATTGAGACCACACCTGTAACGTGTTCCAGTCATACCTGCTTAACATACCCGGGAAAGGGGGAGGCGCTGGCCGACATGTGACTTCAGACGTCCTTCGAAAGGGAAAATTAATCATCACCAAAATTATCCATAGAACAACAGGAATTATTTTTTTCATAATTTATCATATTTTTGTCTATTAAAATTTAAAGCACGAGAAAAAGGCAGGTTTCTGGACCGGGAATAACAGTTATAATAAACTACACGATGTTATATGCCAGTAGGATGGTAAAAGCCATAAATATTGATTTTAATTCGATCCTTGCTCTAAAATGAGAAACAATTTTATATGAGCACTCAAACAGTCGATGGAATAAACATTAAACATTAAATAAACTAACATTACTTGCTAACAAGGGCTTGAAACAGTGATATTCTTTACTATTTTCAAGGTCTGCCTGGTGCAGACCAGGAATGGGCGTTTAGATGGTAAGCTAAATAAAATCATCACCGATACTTTTTGGAGGATCTGGTGGTAATCTCCTCAATGAGAGGGGGTACTTGGAGCAGGGAGGAAGAAACCTGAAAGATGCACATGAGAGAGAAGGATTAACCATCAACTTTGGAAAGACAGAGTGCGCAGGAGGTGTTCACGTCCTTGAGCAATACGCGGAGTGGAGTAAGCCAATATTTTAATTAAAAAATGCATTTATATTTAATTTTTTGTTTTCGGAACATAAAATTCTTTCTAATTTTTCCTATAGACTGTTCCAGCAACGCGAAAGCCTGTAACTAGTATAAACTACAGCAAAAAAAAAAAAAGAACAATAAGAAAGTATATTATTAAACTTACTCTCTTATTTACAGAAAACCAAATGACACGTTCATGAATCATTTGCGACGGTTTTGAAATTTTTTCGGGAAGTGTGTAACTTAGCTTATTACTTGCAAACAAAGGTTAGATCTTCTTAAATTTTAACTATTTTTACTTATATAACGAGTTTTATTTGTTTTAATGAAATTTCTAACTTCTCAATGTATTACTTAGAAAAAAGTAAGCTCTGAGTTTGCTATAGAATAATGGTTCTTACTTAACAATAAGTAAGAGGCATCTAATATTATTCCTTAATATCAGATGCCTCTTATTTTTCCTACAGGCATTCGGAGATCCTAATAAATCTAAATAAAATTATATTTTTTGTTACACTCTGCACTACTGACGCTATAACTCAGTTTTATTAGTCATTACCCTGAGGAATTGATAATTTATTCCTTATTCTTTAATAATTGGGTTTGATTAGGCAACTGAAGGAAAGGGAATTTTTTCAGGTCAAAAATGAAAGATGATTACTATTTTAAGGAAATTTTGAAGTTTTTTGTTGTTAGAAAATCTATTAATTTTTGTTTTGTTATCTGGTTCTATAAATATTTTTTGTCATAAATTTCTCACAAAATATAGGAAAAGTTATTTTTAAATTTTTAATCTCTTAAGCATGATTAGATATTTGTGATAAAAACAGTGCTACACATATATTTATATTTACCTAATATTCAGTTATCCATTTTTTTTTTTTTTTACATAAATAGGCTCGTTTCCTCTTTGTGCTGTCCGGCAACCAAAATGTAAATTAGATATCTATTTCACAGAAGTATGTGGAGGCCTTCCATTTAAAATCCTACTATATAAATTTAATCATATTTTACAAAACCAATAAGAAAAACGTTACTATTCCCATTTACTTCTTACTCCAATTCTATACCAAAATTCTATAGTATTTTTTTTACCCGAAGAATTATTTAATGTAATATTTTACTGTGAGTCCCACGAACAGTGCTGGCAGTAAAGCATTCTGAGATTTTTTTACGCACGAACCCCTATGCACTCACTGGTTCAATGTGAAAATAAAGGCTACAAGGTCAAAAGAGGATTCAGATGACTTAAAGCCGAAAGGTATGATTTTCGGGTTTAAAATGTACAATCTCCCGTGATTTGTGTGTATCAAGTATAACCACGAGGAAAACAATATCATAGTTTTTCTAAAATTTATGAATCACCAAGTTGAAAATAAAAATACGTTATTCGTATATACTGCTATTGTATATCTATGTGATATAAGCCAGAGGCCCACTCTCAATCGACTCAAAGTGTACCAATTAATCCAATCTAAAGCAATTAAAACCGCCATATGTTCCTGACGCGTATAAACGGGAATGTCTTACAAGCCACTTCTCGCCAATTTAAAATAGATTTATCCTATGCAAAGTGGTAACGTATAGGGAATAATGCTGTCGTAAAACAATTACATTACAAAGCATATAAATTAAAACAAAAATGAATAGATTTTCTAAATATTATTAAAATTTGAATAATACTATAATTATCTTTAGAAATTTACGAAGTCACGTAAGATAACTTTTTATTAATTTAATCAGCTCCTAATAATAATAAAGAAAATTAATATTATTTACAATTTAAAAGTATGCCAGTTGTGTAGCTTGAGGATATATCCTTTTAGCATTTTGCATTCGGTGATTATAATTTTTATTTGGTATCTAGTAATTCGAATTAAAAATCATTACTTTGTAATAATGTAATGTAAAAATCATTAAAAATTTAAAAAAATACCTTAAATTTTTTATGAATTTGTAATAAGAAAATCCTCATTAGTTATATTCATTTGAAATTAACTAAAAGGTTTCAGCTATGAGTATGTAATACTTACGTCCCTTTGAAATACAAAATTTATTTGTATTTTACGTAAAATACATCTAATAATATATTTTCTCTTATCTTATCTCAGGATCTGAATTCAAAAATGTTATACTTCTTGGCTCAAAAATGTTTGTCTCCCTCTCTACAAGATGGGAAGGGGAGATATTGATCTGATAAAAATGTTATAACAAATAAATTAATTTCAAAATCCTAACAAATTATTGACCAGGAATGAATTATATAAAGCTAGAAGGTAGAGGCGGAGAGTGGAAAATCAGCAAGAATTTTTAGCTTACCATAAATATTTTCATAGATAATTTAAATGTAATTATTTATTACCACATCTTAGTGTACTAAAACGGCCCTTATGCTAAATACAGCCTTGGCAGCTAGAAACCAACGGAAAAGAGATGTCAAGAGATTGTTGGGGTATGTTGTCAAAAGAAATCCTTGACTAAAATTATTAAATTTTACTTTATAGAGATTGCCTTTGGGGAAATAAATTTTAAATAAATCCTCAGTTCCATTCATGCCGAATGAGTAAAATAACTTGAACTATTGAAAAAATGTGAACAAGATAGAGACAAAACATTTTTTTTTCTTTCGTTGCACTATGAAATCTTCCAGAACCCTAGTTCATGGAATAACAACCAAGGTTATTCCTCTTAAATTCCTGATGGCTTGTATAGCGAATTTATTTATTGACTCTTAGTATTGTTAAAATTTGTTCATGAGATTCTCTTGGAAACTTACTTAAGACACGTTTGAAATATATATATATATATATATATATAGGGGGGAAAAAAACGAAGCAAGAGCGCTTGAGTTGCNTGGTTGTAAGATTGCACATGAAGATATTACAGTTGGCCACAACACGAGAATTGAATGTCACGATCAGATTCTTTCGGCCAAGCCGACATGTTCCAAGCATAGTGCAAGCTTTACAGAACCATTTGACAGATCACTATGAAATTATCTTTATTTTAAGAACTTTTTGAGCTCAAATCTATGGTTAGAATACACAACCACACATATACACACCCACCCACCCGCAAAAACACACACATATATATGTATATATATATCTGTACGCACTCTAGCGTCCGAAATTTTTAAAATAATGAAACCAAATTTGGTATTTAAGCTTCTTTTTTCAAACACTTGGATGAGTTCCTTAGTGGTGTTATTTGTCAATAAATTTATGCAAATATGTTACATAAATATTTATATCAGCGAGAAACAGTATTAGAAAGAACGTTTATTACCCTTGTATGTTATTACATAATGTTTTTTGTTTCATGATAAACAATGGAGAGAAAGGTAAATAATTTATAAAAATAAGATATAATAATAATCTAGAAAATATAACTATATAACTTCCCATATAACTATTAAATAGGCTGCTATTTGCAAAATCCTTCAGAGCCCCATACCTTCTCTCCTGTGCTTAGAAGAGGATTACTGGGCCTCTGGGTATTTGTAGTAACATTTGTCAGGGGCGCCGGGATAGCTCAGGGGATCCGTACGGGTCTCGCAATCCTGACGCCGCGGGTTCAAATCCCGCCCAGGTCAATCTTTTATTTATAATATAGAAGGTTGTCCTGAGCCATGGGTGTTTAAAATAGGGTGGCAACCTGTAGATAGCCCCTCCCTCCAATGACCCTTAGTGGTTGCAAGGGAGGCTAACACAGAAAAAAAAAAAAAAAAAAAAAAATAACATTTGTCGGCTAATTAGATAAATATAAATCTAATTTGTTTAAAAATCCATTTATTCAATTAATAAATTTTTTGTTTCTAATTCATTCAGCTTTAATCTACTCTAGAAATTTGTATTAATTACTAATAAGATATATATATAGTGTGTGTGTGAAAGTAACGTTCGAAGCGAAAAATCTGAAGTAGATTGTTTTCAAAGTATCTGCAAGATGTCAAGGAGCCTTAACTCGGGAATTGTGAGAAACGATGATGCCTAAAATCTGCACTTATTTGATGACGTCACTATAACGTAGTTAATATTCCGCAGATATCGTTCATCTACCTCCCCTTTTATTTATAACCAATAAATTTATATATCATATATTAAATCAGTTGTGATAAAAATAAAAAAAAATCGGAATATATAATAAGGCTTTACAAGCAAAAATATATTGATTAAAATAAATCAAGCTACTAGAAAGGGAAAAATGAGCAAGTTTAAAATTAAGCAATTAATAACTAGCCAAAATTGTTAATTTTTTCAATAAATAATCTATTTCGAAAATTAAACTTGTTAAACTTGTTGAGTTATATACTTTATTTTAGTTCATTTAGTCAGTTATACAAGAATACTTATTATTATCTGTCATCCAAGAAATCTATTTTATTACTTAATTAATGTTATTAGGAGTGCACTATCTCATTAAATTCATACATACACTGGCAAAATTACTAAATTATATACATTAATGTAATTTTGTTGGATTTCAATTAATAATATCAAAATTCATCAAAACATTGGTAAAGTTTTGATTTTTATAAATAGCGTGAGTGAGTAACAATAAACAATTTCAGTGTAGCATTAGTAATTTGAGATTAAGAATTCGACCGATGAACAAAATTAATAATTAAAGTAATTGTTACCAAATTGACTAATTCACCTATACTAATTTTAGTAAAGTAGCTTAATTAAGAATGACTGCTAAAACTCACAGTAATTGTTGAAGGATTTAAGAAATCTCAGTTTTTCATGTATATTATTCATGTTACACTTTATTGTGAAATATTGTTTGTTATTTAAAAAAAAAAAATTTTCCAAAGCTGCCCTATACAAAATTAAATTTCATCAAGTGTAGGATAAATATTAATTTTTATTATTTGAATTTAAAAGGAATTACTGCTTTATTATATTTAAAAGAGGGAATAGCCATAACCTCTTCCCCATTGATATATTAGTATATCATAACAACTACAGAAATTAGCATATAAAATTATTGTCCTAAGCTAAATTATTTTTGTTTTTGTTTTTGCAAATATTTATTCTCTTATATCCTAGTTTAAAGAATAAGTTATATAGTGAGTACTTTATACTACATATAAATACTCACAGGGCTAAAATATGTGTTATATAATTGCACCATTAAACGAAAAACGCCATATCTGTCAAAGCAAAATTAAATTTGTGTGTGTGTGTGTGTATGTGTATGCGTGTGCATGTGCGTAAAAACAATTATTGCAATTTAAAAATTCAATAAGAAATAGATCTCAAGTGTTTATTCCTCATAAAATAACCGCTTATATGTGATAAAACCTGCGGGAGAAATAAAATAAAGTGGTCATTGAAGTATTTGATCTTTTATATTATCGATAATAAAATTTATAGATCATTTATCTATTTTATAAAATATAATGTAGTACTTTTCAAAATAAAACAATAAAGCCTGAATAAAAATTCATATGAAGTATATGAGAAACAAAAAACAGTAGCTAGAGATATTTCATAATTTAAAAAGACCTCTGGACATTAGGCGTGTAATGAGAAAACCAATGGACAAGTAATAGGAATCATCAAAAAGGGTATCTAGAACTAGCAATATGTTGCTTTTTAACTTCTCTAATAATCATCTGAATTTGAACTTTTTTCTAGTTCTCTTTTGAAAAATTATTGAGCAATGAGATGTTTTATTTCAATACGATTTTCAAAGATAATAGATGTTTATTTAAACAGAACTTAGCAGTTCATAAAGTTCCAAATAAAATCATCAGCTATTTTTCAAGATCCTGACTATATTTTAGCCAAGATAACGATTTTTCTAGTGATTCCCCAAATAATTTTTGACGGAGATTGCTTTTTTCATACGATTTTCTCCCAATTTAAAATAAATATAATATTTGGTTTTAGACGACAGAAAGTTTTCATATGAAGGATATCTGTGAAATATTAAGCAATATGAGACCATATATTTCATATTATAAGCTACTGACATAAAAATAAATAAATTATTGCCTTAAGTGTTTTTATTTTACAGTAACCAATAGTTTATCAATTTTTTAATGCATGGAAGCAATGTGTAACCTTCTTCAAATCTTATACTTTTGAATCTTATGTTGTTGACACTTTCGCCCGAAAAAGATAAGTAGCCCTAGTTCAACACAGAGTTTTCATGCTACTTCTATGACAATTTATAGCTACATCTCATCAATAGCTCAGCTGAGAAATTAATTTAATTTAAGCCAAGCATGTATACTAGTAAGGGACGCGCCAAGAGATGGAGCTTGGAGGAGACTTACCGAGGTGCAGAAGAAGCCAGGAGGAAGCAGCCATCACCGAGCGGTCAGAGACACATGACACTGAACACGAGCGTCCGCATAGTCGGCAGCTCTCGATCTGATCTCGGGTCTGGGGGTAGCTCGCCTTGACCTCTCCCTATCGCGTTGTGTTCTTCGAACCCTATCTGACGCCTCCAGACCCCCTCTCTCCAGTCTCACTGCCAACTTGCACTCCAAGGCACCCTAGCCATACATTCCAGCCAGCTTCTTAGTACCTCGGATATCAGTAGCATTCCTTAACTACTTTCGAGGGCCTTTACTGCAGTGTTCGCAGGGAAATTTAGAATATTCACATACATTTCCAGCTAAAATCAATAATTTCGAAAATATCACAGATAATAATGGTTAAGTATACATGTATACAAGTCTTAAACCTTATTATAATAGTTCCATATGCGAATTGTACAATCAATGCTGTAGTAGAATGAAGAAGGAGAAGTTCTAGAACGTGGTGAAATAAACTGAGGTTCAGTGAAAAAGATATTTTTTTAAATACACACACATACATATTTTTCAATATGTGTGTATTTTTCAAATTCAAAAAGAAAGACTTGAGTTCGTTATTGACCTAAATAAGACTAAAGGATTACCTGAAATTTCAAGTGCGAGCAAATGTTTTCTTTTGGCACAACCGGAGTAATGCATGGCATAAAGCAGTTAAGAAACTCAAAATATTTAGGATTATACTCAAATGTGTTTTAGGAGCTAAACAGCGAAATTGATCTATTAAGAGTAGGGTCAGGCAAACCTCTACGATCAATTTCGCTGTGTAGGAATTGCTGAGGGAAGATTTGGGTACGTCAAGGTATGTTTCGATTTGGAATTGTACCCTTTCTCAACGCCGGATCAAAATTATTAATCATCACTCTGGTGACTATTTTGCACTCGCTATACCATAGGTATCGCAAAACGGAAGGACTTCTTCTTACCCTTAAGTCAATTTTGAAGGTCCTCAACGCAACGTTCGCACACTTTATGAGACGCCCAAACTTTATCTTGATTTCCAAAATACATTCTAGACTTTTTTTTTTTTAATTCACAAAATCAGTAACGTTCATTTGTTGCTTCAATACAGTATATTCACCACAAATGTAACAAAAATTGTCAGGAGAATTAATTCATATACATTGCTTATACGTTTAATACGTTACCATTATTTTATCGTATTGCGGAGACACGGTTAGAAAATTACGAGCTATCACAACTGACAAGAGAGAACTGGCAAGAACAAGGGGATTGCTCCTGCGATTGGGCAAGAGGATGGCCCTGTTGAAAGCTGTAGGGGTTTGTTTCTTTAGAATTTATCTAAGGCTATTTTGCTCTCGCCATATCATAGGTATCGCAAAATGGAAGGACTTTTTCTTACCCTTAATGGATAAAAGAGAAAAATTGCGATAATTTAACGAAATTTTTGCATTTTGTGGCAAACCCTGTTGGCTAGGAATTTTTTCAATATTTTTTTTTTCAAAATACAGAGAAATTAGTCTAGAAAATTTAAACAGCTTTTACATCGCAGACCTGTGTAATTAATACAATTTTACAATCATTATTGTCTTGGATGCTCCAAGCGACTTGCCAGCTGTGCCAATGACTTCCACAAATCGAAGTCGGATGGGGATGTTTATAATTGTAGGTGCTGTTTGGAACCCAGAATAACTGAAACCTGTACCCCTATCATTCTATGTCTAGACTGTTTGCCATTAACATGTAAATGTTATCCATTTTCTTCAAATTTACCAACTTTGGAGGGAGACTCATTTCTATAATTGCTCTATATAACAATATTCTGTTCAGTGAATCATAGGCTTGTTTATAATTAACAAATATTTGTTGTGATGTCATCTTGTTCCCTTTGTCTTTCCCAGAAGACCTAAGGTCAGATCACAAGTAGAATTGTCTCTGAAGAATCTACTCTGGTACTACTACTAGATGGTGCCGCAGATACACACACATGACAACCCGTGGTGGGTCCTGGCTCCTCTATGATGAGGAGATTTGAGTTGCTGCTTCCCAACTAAGTTTGTGTCGTCTAAGTCTTCTAGAGCGATGAATTCTTTCACCGAGATTCGTCTTGTTACTTCCTCGGGGCTCATCCGTGCTCCACGGCCTCCCCACCCAAGGCGTCCCAGCTTAATAAATCTTGCCACAAATATGTCATTGAGCCTTCTTCATCACTTACTGGCCCATAAATCCTGCGTAAGATTTATAGGCCAGTAAGGGAAGGATAAGGATATCCTTACTGTCCTCACTGGTTAGGGTCCATGTTTGGGAAACAAACAACAGGTCTTATAAGTGTTTTGTAAACGTGGGCCTTTGTCTTCCTACTTATGAGCTTGCTCCTTAACTGTTTCAACAGACCGAAATAGCATCCAATGTTTGATTTCAACAGTTACATTTGTGAAATTTCCAAAGTATGTAGACTCCCCCACACTCTCAAAGGTACACGACCCTATAACCACTTGTCTTTCTTGGAATCTGTCACTTCCAGTATACATGCTTTCTGCTCATTAATAGCCAGCCTCATAGGTGCAGGAGCTCTCTGTAACTTTGACAAAGCGTCAATAAGCGCTGCAAGGATCGTCCCACAATGTCCAGGTCATCTACATAACAAAGCAACTGAACTGGTCTGTTGAATATAGTGCCGTTATTATGGATACAAGCTTCTCTAAAAACGTTTTTCAATAAGAAGTTGAACAGGAGGCATGCTAAGGCATCTCCTTGCCTAATTCCTCTGTTTGACCAAAAATCTGCAGCGTAATAAAACTGCACACGAACTTCGCCCATAACATCCCTCATCGTCATTTCTATCAGGTGTATTAGCTTAGAATTAATATTCATTTCGTTCAATGCCTCCTACAGCTTAGGACATTTGATGCTTCCATAATTATATCTGAAATCCACAAATAAGTGGTGATTTGGCATTTTATACTCATGGGTTCTTTCCATAATTATCCTAAGCACATGGATTTGATCCACAGTGGATTTACCTGTCCTAAAGCCAGTCTGATCTCGCACTGTTTATGGGGTCAATCTTAGGTAGAGGATATTAAAGAAAACTTTATAGCCATAAGATAGCAGTGTTATATCTCTGTAAATTGAAACATTCCTTTCTTATAAAGAGAGTGTATGACTGATTTGCTCCATTGCTGAGGCATCTTTTCTTGGACCCATATTGCGAGTGAATCCATTCTGGTATCTCTTGATTTCTCTCTCAGCATAAGACAGTAATCGGTTATACAAGACAATAAAAAGGACAATGGACAAAATCTAGTATGTACCGAGAAGTAATGTAATTGCAAGAAAAGTTATCCCCCTTCTTGATTATTGAACAAATACTCTTCTTTCATTCCTTAGGGAGCCCTTTTTCTGCCCAGACATTATGAAGCAAATCTGTAGGATTTCACTTTATTCATGTCTGCCATGCTTCAATTTTCTTATGTAATTCTTAAAACATTTCTTTTGATTAATCCTCTTATCTGATTAATCTGTCTTATCTATGATGTTTCATTGTTCTAAACTATATTTACACAGATTGGAGTGAAATTTTAAATTGCCAATATAGTTAATCGGCCCCTCTTATTGGTTAGAACTCAATAATGAACTTTTCATTTAAAAGCGGCTTGCTAAATTTCATTAATAAAAATTAGAAACTACATCCTATAGAGCAATGGTAAACACACGTATATGCATGCAAGCGTGCACACACACACATATTTATATTTTATAAATATTATTTTTTTAGTTGTGGTGATTAATCTCACATTAATTT
>KZ806894.1:117266-155795 GCA_000696205.2 Oncopeltus fasciatus | reverse complement strand
ATTTATTCATTACATTATAAAATATATTAATATTTTTAATGATTATTGGTAGTTCTAATACTTTTTTGTTCACTTTACATAACATTTAATTAATTATAAGTTTATGCAAAGTCTGTACCATTTTGTTGTAATACAATATGTCAGTTTATTTATTTAGATGTGGTTCATATATTTTAAAATGTCAATCATTAACACTAAAACATCATAAAGTTTTATTGGGGAGAGATAATTATGAATTTGTAAATAATTATTTTATTGGCCTATAAATAAATATATTACAGAAAATAATACATTCAAATCTTTTATTTCAGTATTTAGAATTTCATATACATATTATGTTGTATCATATAATGGCTTTTTTACATATTCATATAAAATCGGATCACATTTTCACTACCATTAATATGACAAATTTAACTAGTTAATTAATATTTAAATTTGAGCACTAAATGGTAGAAAACAGACAAATAGTGTTTTTTGAAACAAAATGAACAGAAAAAGTGAGGATCAATTATATCCATCTGATCTAATTTAATACTAAAATAAAATAAGCAAAATAAAGTAGGATAATAAATAAACAGGTTGATTATAAAACACAGAACTTTAAATAGTGTTTTTATAACCCATTTACAATAACAATTCAATTAAAACAAGGTTTAGAATCTATTAAGACCGGTTCACAGAGACAAAATATTTAACTTAATTCTCACTGAGACTAATTAATTATTAGATCAGTTTATAAATAGCAATTATAAAAATGTATATGGTACATAAACAAAGACAAGAAAGCTTTTATATAAAAGTAAAGGTATATACAAAAGTAAGTAATTATTTAACATCTACAGAGATGATGCAGCTTTTAAAACACCACTCATTCTTTCAAGAGCATCCCTAGAAAGAAAAAAAAAGAATAAATGCATAAGAAATTAAAACATAATTACACCCCAAAGGTTTAATGATTTTAATAAACATTTGCAGCAATGCAAATTACAGCCCAAGGTTGTGTGCCTCCTAGCATGGTAAGAAATTAAAACCTAATGAGTTAGCTATAAAGAGTGCCTACATGCACACTTATATTGTACGACATATACATGTATATTTGTGTTATACAAATATGTATTTTTTGCACAATATATGTGACATCACAAAAAAATTCAGATATGAATCCTAAAAATAAATATTAATTTAGTTGTAAATTATGTAAATTAATGTAAATTATAAACAATCAATGCGAGGGAATAGAATAAATAATCTGTCTCAGCCAGGACTCGAATCTGGATCTCCTGCTTTCTGGGCACGAATGCTAACCATTACACTATCGGGACGAGCTAGATAATTATTAATCCCCCAACACACTAGCGAGAGTCAAACCTACGAGAAAGATGAATACATCGTCTTATGCTCGAAGGAGCTGACATTGTAAAGCTATTTATTGACTCTTCGTTATTTACTTTTTATTTTCATTTATAAATATTAATTTAGTTGTAGTATATTATCCCATGTAAATTTTAATTTTAATATACCACAACTAAATTAATATTTATAAATGAAAATAAAAAGTAAATAATGAAGTCGATAATAGCTCGACAATGTCAGCTTCTTCAAGCATAAGACAATGTATTTTTCTTTTCGTAGGTTAAACTCTCACTAGTGTGTTGGGAGTTTAATAAGTTATCTAGCTCGTCCCGGTGGTGTAATGGTTAGCAATTGTGCCCAGAAAGCAGGAGATCCAGGTTCGAGCCCTGGCTTGGACAGATAGATTTTTTATTCTATCCTCTCGCATTAATAGTTTAGGATCCTAAAAATGTTTGTTGATAAATATTTCTTCACCTCCTGACTTATATGTCAAGAAATAATGTTTAGAATATTCCTTATATAGTTAAATTTGTGTCCTATTTCAAGTTGTTAATTTGATTTTGGGTGAACCGTCACTGCTATTATAGATTGGTAAAGCAGGATATGAGAATTCAAGAAAAAATTACATTTAAAGACATGAAATATGCTTAATCAAGGAAATCTCTATTTCTTTATATTAATCTTGATATTCAGTTCAAAATATAAAGCATGCTAGAATAGAGTGATAGATATGTTATATTATATGTAGTTCTATTTGTTTTAATGGGGCCCTGTATTATTTAACAGGACAAAAACTAGTAACAATCAAAATATTATGGACTCTTAATTTTGTTTTCACTGAAATTTCTCTTCTCTGGTTAATTTCAGATGCTAAAAAAAAAAAAAAAAAAAAATACTGAATTTGTTTTATATTTTTTGAAAACACTTCGGAAACATAATGTATCTTTGCGAGGTTGGTGGAAATGTAAATTAAAATATTTTTTAAGTATTTTCCTATAAGTCCACTCATTAACGGCTTTTATTCCATTTTCCTGGCAGTGAAGCTCGTATAAATTTAACATTTTCCTCATAGATCTGGATGTAAATAATTTCTATTAGTATTATGAGATCCTATACCAATAATGGGATTCAAAATTAGGGAAACTTTCAATATGTTTTTGAACGTGCTTTATCACTTCTTCAGATAATTGTGTTGATGATCCAAGCATCCTCCCATGTATATCATTGCCCACATTTGCAGAGTTTAGTACTCTTTTTAAGCGTCCTTCGCTAACTTTAAATGTATCCAAAAATAATTTTTTACAAATGGGAATTTTTTCGTTTCTAGAACGTAACAAATATCTAAAACTTAAATTTATTGGTGAACCTTTTCCATTTGTTGGACATCTTCATTCTACAATTTTATGCTCGACAGCTTCGTGAAGTAATACATTTTGTTTGTTAAAATCTGCCAAATCCCAAAACCTCTCAAAAATATTCCTTCTTTCTTCTTCAATGTAATTTTTTATGCAAGCATTCTGACAACCACAATCTTTGTTTTCGAACATTTTTTCAAGAAAAATATTTCCGGTATTAGTGCAATATCTTTTTTCCGAATTTTGTTTAATCTTTCGCACTTTTTGGATGTATGGTGGATCAATCATTTATATATATTATTATTAGGATCTTCCTCCTCTGAAGACGAATATTGTTGCACAATTCGGTTTCTTTTTCGATTTTTTTAAAAATTATTAATTACTATTTCCTCTTCACTATCTGAACTAATTAATAGTCTTGTTCTCTTTTTCCTCATGGATGAAATGATTTCTAAAATTTAATAGTGAACTTTAAGTTATAAATAAATTAAACATACAGATTATTCAACTAACGTAATTATAAAAAAAAATAGGTTAACTTGTAAATACTAATTATTAATTGGAATTACCTTCATCACTGCTTTCCGACATTATCAATAGTAAATATCTTGAAGTAAGACGTATAAATGGAGTTGGGCCACTAGCAAACTACACGACTCAGTTATCTAATTAACTCCAAAAACTTATGTGTGAAAAATGTATTGTATTCGCTCTGAATATAAGCAATCTGAAATGCTTCACTGATATACCACATGAAGTTGTACACGTAACCATGATTACCGTCAAAAAGTTGAAAAATGGATTTAGATAACTTTCAAAATAAACAGCTCAAATGTAAAAACAATAAGTACTTACTGAGGAGTGTAAATGGGAATATATACATCAGATTCAACAGCTTCCTTCATTTTTGCTAATACTGCTTCAAAAAAACTAGTAACTGATTTAGATTTGTGGCTCAAAGTTGGATAATCCTGGATAAGCTTGGTTACTAAAGCTACAAGGGAAACTGTCTGTCTGCTTGATAGGGGATCCCAACATTCCGTCACCAATTCTAAAAAACACTTAGAATTAAAGTAAGTAAATCTAATTTTTAAAAACTAGGACTTATTGAAATTTTTTAATAGTAGCACAGAGCTTGATCTGGATTTGATTGATTCATGAGTATCAATGAATAATAAACACATTACACACTGCTTTCCTCAGTGAATGACAGAGTACTTAAATCAAAGATGGGTTTGACATTCGTAATTAACCACATTAACAGTAAATCTTTGATAGAGAACATCAAGCTGTTTGTTTAATTGTTTACTAAATTATTTTGATTCAAGCTAGGTGTTTCAATGGATGCAATTTCATTACCACTTTTCAACCATGTCTATAGATTATTTTAGCTTAACATCCATCAAACAAATATATACTAGTATAAAATGAAATATATGAAATATTTAGACAAAGATACAATTTTCATTAAGACTTGTGGCTGAATAAAAGAGATTAAATAATGATTTTAGTTATGGTATATAATCCCACATTAAATTTTATACAAGAAATGCAAAGGGAGCCAGAAAAAAAAAAAAAATCTTACTACCTCAGCCAGGATTCGAACCTGGGTCTCCTGCTTTGTATTTATTGTATAAAATTTAATGTGGGATTACATACCACAACTAATATCATTATTTTAAAAAGAAATATAAGAAAAAAACAAGAATCTAACAAATAGCCGATAATGTTAGCTCTTTTGAGTATAAGACGATATATTCGTCTTACTAGGGGGTTTAGACTTGGAGTAAAGAGTGGGAAGTTGGAGAGATTATCTAGCCTGCCTTGGTGGTGCGGTGGTCAGCATACTTGCCTGGAAAGCAGGAGACCTGGCTGAGGTAGTAAGATTTTTTTTCTGGCACCCTTGGCATTTTTTAAATAAAAGAGATTAAGTCCTGAAAAATCCACACTCTCTCTTTCATCCTCCAGTTAGGAACATATGCTAAATTTTAGCAATTAAAAAAATGCCTAGGATTTAATCATTTTTTCACAACTAATCTAGTATAATTAAGCATCAAGTTTTGAACTTATATAGGGAATTTAGTCTTCTATTTCTCTACAAAATATCGTAAGAGGGTGAAAAAGAATAACTAGAAAATTGGTTTTTCTATATCCACTTTTTCAAGATATAGACTCCTATTGTCGCAAAAGGGATGGAGCTTCAAAGACAAGAAAAAAAAATATATATATATATCTAAGGATGTTAAATTTAAAGTTCCTGTTAAAATNTTTTTAATTAAAAATTTTTTTTCCCAATATAACCAAAACAAAAGACCATTATAAAATAAAATAATAATATTCTTTCCTTCTATGATTTACTGTACACCATTCTGCTTTTAGTGTTTATGATGATGAAAAAAGTATTCCTTACAAATAATGTTAAATTAAGATTTTTTTTTGTTTATTAGTCAGTTCATTTTGAAAATATTCTTTCAAAATGTAATTTATATAAATTTTTATTAAACTAAATATAAAGAATAATGCAATATATACAAATTTATAAACACCCTACGAGATTTACTTACGAGTTAATTTTCGAAGAATTATGAGCTCAACAACTCTTGGTACAAGTAAAGCATCTGGATCTTTCCTTAGAGATTCTTCAGTTTCTGCTTTAGATGCCCCATATAGAAGCAAACTATTAAACCATGGAGCTTTTTCAAAATCAGTTCCACCCTGAGCAAAACAAGAAAATAGCAATGAGTGGATCATTAACTATATTTTTAGCAAAACATTTTATATAAGTGGAAGTCTACCTTTTAAAACATGATAATTTTGAAAATAAATTTTCAGTAATATTATAAATAGAAACAATATACTTAATATTTGTTAATATAAAAAAACTTGCCATAAATATTTTTATATAAATGGGAAGTGATTCTTTGCTTCTTAGCAAAAATATTAAAGGCTTCAAGCTAAATTCTGCCTAACTTAATTAACTAATGGGACATTTAAAACAGCAGAAGCTCTTGTGATCAGAAAGATAACTTAAAATTAACAAGCTTGAAAATAAGGTACAAACTTCCTAAAAAAGGGGAGATTCCTTATAAATCTGTATGTTATCAAGTATAAAACTTTCCATACAAAACCAGATAAAAATGAATACAAAATACATGAATATTATGAGAAGATGATAAAGAATTCGGTCTTATTTGCTGAAGAATTAAAAACTAATTTGTAACCAAAAAAGTTTTTATTTTAGCAAACGATCATAATGAGTCATGATTTAGTTACTGTTGAGCAGTAGTCTCTCTCTCCCCATCACCCTATTTGACCCGATAAAAGCCTGAAATTTATGCCGAAACATTGACTAAAATAAAAACTTTTTTGGTTACAAATTAGCTTTTAATTCTTCAGCTACCATGACCGAATTCCTGACCATCCTCTCATAAAACTCGACTGTCGACAAATTTACCTCTAAATGAGTATTATTACGAATCAATGTTTAATTTAATGAGGGGGGGGAGTAAACTAGAATTTACTTGGCAAATGAGGGTCTGCTACTAGAAGAGATTAAAGTCATCTCTTTGACCGAAAGTTAATAAGTTAACCTTGGGTAAACAGTTACATTTTTTTACCAATAGTAATACATTTAAAAAGTTCAGAAAATATACTTAATATTAATATATCTATGAAAACTTTTCACAAATTCATATTTTTTAGGGCAAGATAAATAGAAAACAATAACGGATTTTAAGTCAAACATTTTAGAACACTTCTTGGACACTAACCATTTTTTTAATAATTTTTAACTTTTTTTTTATTTTTTATGAGTCAGCCTCCCTTCCAACCACTTAGGATCACGGAGGGAGAGATTTCTACAGGTGGCCATCACATTCTAAACATCCTCGGCTCAGGATAAGCTATTATTTATCAATGAAAGCTTGCCCAGGATGGGATTTGTGCCAGGAGTGAGAGATCTAAACAGTACCATGAGCTACCGTGGAGCCCCACACCAACTATTTTAATTGTTAAAAATCTAAAGTTTCTACGTAATAAAATTTACTAGCTTTAAATATTTCTAATATGAAATAGTTTGAATGTATCATATAGAGCATATGTAGTTTAACTATAGCCTTTAAATAATAGAAAATGACTTACAGATTGTATTATAGGATTCCAGAGCAAGAGTTTTATCCTAATTAAGGGACCCAAAACTTTAGAAATACAAAGATTAACATAGGCATCAGTATAAGCACTTATGTCTTCTTTTCGCCAACCTTCAAATCTTTCAAGAATACCTCGAACAGTTCCAAATTCATCAAGAACATCTTCAAATACATGTTCTGAATCATTTGTGATTATATCTGAAAAAAATATAGATAAATCTAAATAAAACAACAAAATATATTAATTATAACAAATTGCATTTCATTGAGTTCATAAAATATATTAATGTAAGAGGTGTTTGTTTCATTTTGCTGAAAACATGGTAAGTGTAATAGTACAGCAACAAATTGTGAAATTTCACATGAAATTAGGTAAAACCCCTACTGAAACTTATCGTTTATTAAAAAAAGTTTAATGTGATGAATGTTTATTATGTGCTCGAGTTTTTGAGTGGTTCAAGCGTTTCCAAGATGCTGAGAAAACGTTGAAGATGATGACTGCCACACGGGTCGTCCTTCCACGTCGGTTAACAATTTGTGAGATTGCTGAAACTGTTGGAATTGACAAAGACTTTTACATAAAAATTTGAACATGCAAAGTGTGCTAAAGTGGTGCATAATACTCTCACAATCTAACAAAAAGAAGTTCGTAAAACGTGATGCCATTACAAATGACCTGAACTTCTTGGAAAGAGTAATAACATGTGATGAATCTTGGTTTATCACTTAAAAATTGCAAACATTCATGTTGATGAACATTTTTTTTAATATTCATGGGATTGTGTACTTCATTGGGTTCCTGAAGGTCAAACTATTAATCAACATTACTACCGGAGTTGTTTGCTCAGCTCTGCAAAGGAAAAAACTGCCAGAATCGCGGAAGAACAAGTCATGGATTCTCCATAAAGACAGCTCGCCGGCTCACAATGCATTGTTTGTCAAGATGTTTCTAGCCAAGCATAACATCCCAGTCTTAGACCATCCGCCTTATTCGCCTGACCTGGCACCAGATGCCTTTTATCTGTTCCCCCAAGGTAAAATCTGCATTAATAGGAACATGATTTCAGTGAAAGAAAAAGTGACACGCGTCATGCAGGGGCTCACAGAATAAGACTTTAAGCACTGTTTTGACAATGGAAAATTTGCATGGAGTGCTGTAAAGATAGAGGAGGGTGATATTGAAGGTGATAAACTAAATATGTATAAATTTAAAATAAAATATTTTACAGCAATAATGAATTCCCAAACCACTATTTTTTGTAGATATTAGTAAAGAGTCTTACAATATTGATTTTAAAAACATAAACTCTGCATCATTCCTCAGCCAAGATAAAAAAAAAAAGTAAAGAAAAAAGAAAGAAATAGTGCAATGTACTCCCTCCTAGTTTGATGTAATCCCTAGCTAACTAATATATTCTTACAGTTGACTCATTATAATGATAATTATCAGTCTTCCTATGTAACAACAAAGAATGTACAGAACCTATCACCCTATCAGTCTTCTTCTCATTTAATCCAAATACTGAAAAAAAACTTCTAAACGAAATAATACTCAAAATAATATTAGATTCTAACAACATTGCATCAGATGTACAGAATTGTTCATTGTAAATTGTTGAGAACAAACTGTGTTTGAACCAAAGCAATGTATAAATGGGTAATTTTAGCATGATAGCCAGGCCTTTAATGAACACTGATTTGTCTCAGGGGTCAATATTAGCCACTTTAGACATACCTTCAACACCTAATATTTTAGAACCAGATTTTGCCAAAGAAAAGCCATTGAAATCTTAACCCAGATCCAACATAACTTACAACTTATGTTGTTGTTGTTTGAGGTTTAGAGGCGCTCAACGACTATGGTTATCAGCGCCTGTTATTTTTAATTTATTTTTATTTTATTTTATTTTTTATTTGTTATTTATTTATTATTTTTTTTTTTTAAATTTTATATTTTTTTTTTCTAAATAATCTCTATAGTAATCCTTATTTGCTGGAGATCAAATGGTCTCGTGTATGAGTAGCCCAAGCAAGAGTAGTCAGGGGACACGCCAACACGCCCAGGCCCCCGACCCGCCCCAGGACAGGCCGCGGCGCCCCCCCCCCGGTCCCAGCTCTCCAGCGCTGCCTTAGGAGGCCCACATCTAGGTGGCTTACAACTTATGAAAGGACTGCAGACTAACTTGAAACCTGTTGCAAATTTATTTAAGTCCAAACATATGCGGATGGGATTTTATAATATATACCTCTAAGGTTCCTCATATTCACAGCCTCAGCTTCAGTGACCTCTTCATCACTGGACATTCCTTCAAGGTGACCACTAATACCACGAAGTTCCCTCACTCGTTGTCTCCTTATCCTGCGGCCTTCTCGTTCCGCCACTCTTCTAGTGTAAGACTCGTCCATTCGTCTTCCTACACAGGGTTCACAAAAATAAGGTAAGATATATGAAGTTAATAATTAAAAAATATTTATATAACCATAATTTATTTTAATAAATATTCATCAACTTAAAGACATTCTGACCAGATATTACTCTCCTGATTTGGGGCTAGTGTCTCAGTGATTTTTATAATTAAATTTATTTGTTGAATGTTGTGTTTAGAAATAATATGAGTATTTATTTTTATTTTACCAATTTTATTAAGTAGTAAATTGCAAGCGTGTGTATGCCCCAATGCATACATGCGAGTAGCTGTTACTTCTCGCAAGCACCAAAAGACGGCTCTGGAATGCATGTAGGACAATAAAATATGCTTTTGTAAAAGAGCTTAAAAATTTCATACAAAAATTTTCACAATAACAAAACTCTAAGAGAAGACAAAATTCCTAATCATGAAAATGTATCCATCAAAACCCCAACCATTTTTAACACTGTGACATAAGGACAGCCATTATAAACCTTAAGTCTGTCACTGAAAAACAGTGAACCATAGTCAACAATAGTTAAACTCTGGGAAATGTATATACGTAGTAAATAAGAACAGGTGGGAAAAAGAGTGTAGTTAACACACACACAAAAAAATTACAATGTATAAAATCTCCCCAGAAATGTTTTCTTTTTGTTTGTTCACTACACTTTTTTTCCCACCTGTTCTGATTTACTTTTTATAACGCAGCCACGAGTGTTTCATTTTATATATATCAATGTGTACGTTTGTTATTTTTTATAATCATTATTTATTAATAATTTGCTATTAAGATTTAACTTCTTATTAATTCTAATCACAAATAGTTATTTTCCCAATTTTTTCTATAAATAGTATGGTTTTCTCATGTAGGCTGATCCAAATAAAATTGTTTAAGTAAATAAGTAACAATATTTGAAAAATTAATTATCTAATCAAAATTAAATGTCTTAAAACTATAAATTATACAATAGAATTAATTTTTAATAGAACAATTTGGTATAACATGGTAATTATAAAACTTAAAGATAAAATCATACCCATTAATGCTGCTGTGGGATAATATTTCAAAAGCCTACTGTTATAAAGAACCATGCAATAAGTATATCTCATGACATCAATGATGGTATTTTAATAATACTTAGCTAAGTAGAAAAAAATATTATAAGACAAATGAAAGACCATTTATTTTGTAAAGAAGAAGAATATTAAGGAAAGTCTGACATTCATACCCCAAGAGAATTCTACACCATCATAGTCATATAGTTATTTCACTTAGTCATTTAACAACAACATTATATATAAATATATATATATATAAATACACACACACACACACACACCACACATATACGAGGCATGTCCATAAAGTAAGTGCACTGAGATTGTGACAATATGATAATTGGAAAAATGACTTACCACAACAATCTGTATTTAACAACACCAAAGTACAATATATTCTATAAGCATCATATACTAAAAAGATCTTTTCCTACATACATTTTATGATCTAAGGAATAGTCAAAACAAATTTAATATAGAGGGGGGAAAACAGCAGAAAGGAAAATGGAATGAATATAAAAAAATTGATACCCTGGTATACCACCAGGATTGAGGGGAATGGTGACTATGTCGAAAAATAGCTTAGATATATACTAATGTAAATGTAAATGTAAATGTTTGAGAGTGGTGTCATTGGTCACTTTCTTTCCTCATGTGATTGATATTGTATGTTATTTTTTTTTCTCTAATTCATTGTGGTGATCAAATTACAAAATGTTTTAATTTAACAGTATGTAATAAATAAATAAAAGTTTAAAAAAAACTAATGTAAACAGGTAATTATTTTGTTCAAATAAAAATTTTTATAACCTACAAAAATTTAGTAAACTTGTATTCTGGACATCCCTCATATATACACACATGCACGCGCACGCACACACACATATACCAAACACTGTGAAACTAGCTTTTCAATCTATTATTTTTTAATTTAGCACAAAATATAGTTTAATTTCCAGTATTGAAAACAAAAAGCTACCCTGAAAAGGCAAAATAAGAGGTAAATTCAAAATTATTGCAGTGAATAAACATATAGCATTCTTAAATTAGAGTTTTGTTCCTCATATTTTATTAATTGTTCATTGATAGCACTTCAAAACAGTAAGTTCGACTACTAGATAGAATCTTTCAATAGTTTTAGATTTCCAAAAACAACAAATAACACTAATTAGTAATTTGTAAAGCCCTTATATATATATATAGCTTTAACAGAAAATGTAGGGAAAAATGACTTACCACAACAATCTGTATTTAACAACACCAAAGTACAATGTATTCTATAAGCATCATATACTAAAAATATCTTTTCCCACATACATTTTATGATCTAAGGAATAGTCAAAACAAATTTAATATAGAGGGGGGGGGGACAGCAGAAAGAAAAATGAAATGAAATTGAAGACAGAAGTAAGAAACCAAAGAAACACTGAGATTTAAAACCCAAATCTACTTCATAATGCTTAAATTTTATAACTGACTTTGTCCAGTAGGGGCAAGCTCTTGTGCTTGGTCCATTACATCTTGTCTTCTTCGAGATATGTACTCATTCACATGTCGAGAGTACATTGAGACTGCTCTCTCTTCAAGGAGGCCAACAATTATAATCTGATAGAAAAGGAAAAATGATTAGAATCAAACAATGGTATTATATAAATTAACTAAGGAATGATAAAATAAGGAATTCAATACATAAGATATTACTGATGAGTAAAAAACAAATTTATATAATTTTTCTAAGATTTTAGTCTGTCAACTTCATCTAAACATAAATTGGCATATAAATTATCATTAGGAATATTTCAGCTTATTTGGACATTCTTAAGCTTATAATTAATACTGAGTTTCAACAGAACAATCCACAGCTAGAATGCTTTCAGACCATTATACCATTTTAAAATTTAATTTCACATAATAAAAATAAGCAACAAATGATCAGTTTTAGATTTTCACGTAGGCTTCGACGGTCGTCAGAAGTATTTACCGTTTCTTCTTCCGGGTTGGACCGTGTCAGATTCCCTGCTCCTGCGGAACTTCTTACATCGGTGAAACCGGAAGGATGATAGATACACGTCTCAAAGAACACATTGCAGACATCAAACATGGACGCACAGAGAGGTCAGCTCTAGCAGAACACTTCGCCAACACCTGCCACCACATCAAATTCGAAGACGTTTCAATACTGGCCCGGGAAAGCAACTATTATCGGCGAACCATCAGAGAAGCCATCGAAATAACCAAGAATCCGAAAAATATTAATAGAGAAGACGGATACAGACTGAGCAAAAACTGGAAACCAGCGCTAATTGACAAGAGGATCCAACCAATCAGTGACCAGCCACCTGACTACTCCAGAGACCAGCCACCAGAACACAGTATCAACCAATGGGAAGGCAGGCTTCGCCCAAGAACCAGACTGCGCCGGGATTATACACCACCTGGTGTATAAAACATGGTAATTATATACCACCTGGATTTTTAAAAATCTCTTTTACAACTCTCATTCTCTTTTCAGCCCTGAAGAAGCCATCACATGATGTGCGAAAGCTCGGCAAATAACACCAATTTGACACGGTCCAACCCGGAAGAAGAAACGGTAAATAAGTTTTAGATTTGTTCTATGATATTTGGTTTATTAATGGAAAAACAATTTGAAAATTTTACTGATTGAGTCAAAATTAGAAACTGTTCTTATCTAATGGTAAGATAAAGGTTCATAATTAATATGTAAAATATATAAATACTCATGATAAAAAAAAGTGTACTAAGCTACGGTTTTAAAAATAAACCAGGAGGATCCCTTGTGGCAGAAATTCTCTAATATAAATTGATTATGATAAAGTGAGCATATCAGTGTCTGAAGCTTTATTTTTTTAAGGAAAGAGAAAAAAATTTAAGTCTGAGGAAATTGAGATAGTTAAGCTCATAATATTTTATAGTTTACAGTATGTGAATCCATGCTTTATATTAGTAAGAGTTTTTTTTAGGTGATGGAATGGCATTGACCAAGCATTAGCAACAATTCTAGTTCAGATGAATAGTTTGACTCGTTTGTGACTCGTTCCCAAAAAACTTTTTAATTTCATTTAATATCACTACTATCTAAAAGGGAACTATCATAAAGGGAAATTTTTTTTATTTCAAAACTTTTGGTAAATAAATTTTATTTAAGTAGCACTCAGCAGAGGACCTTATACTTGGAATTTGAGATATTGCTTAAATATTCTATTAAAACTTTTTATTATAATAAAAATGTACTTGAAACTAAATTTATTTGATAAAAGTATAAAATAAAAAGTACATCTAAAAAAAGAAAGTCTTAAAATTTGTTAATTTTGAGAATTAAAGAAATAAAATAACTTTTACAATTTAAAGTAAAATAAAATGGAATCAGCATATATTTATTATTTGAAATTATAATGACAGGATAATTAACTTAGTAATAATTCCAAACAAAGAAATAAAAATGACTAATTTCAGTTTAGTTTTGACTTAACACTAGTTCCATTAGCCTAATCTTTCAAAATTTTTGTAGGCTTTGAATAAATGAGAAAATAATAAAAATTCAATAATAAGTCTAACTATTTATTAAAAAATCAATTAGAAAACTAAAATTTTAATACTTGATAAAAAAAAAATACAATAAATAAAATTAAATGCCTAAGAGGTGGTGTGTGCTTTTGCATAAAGTGAAGTTATTGTATAGTTAATAATAATGAAAAAAAAAATTAATACATGGATAGTAACGCATTAACTGTATTGCATGCCCCCAGTGGTTTCTAACACTAATAATGAATATGTGACTACATTTTCAAAAAAAAAAAAAAAAAAAAAAAAAAAAAAAAAAACATTACCTCAGAGCAGCAGTTATTTATTATTTATTTATTGCAAAGAAAAAAACATTTTTTTCCATGAGTGCCAACAGGGGCATGAGACACTAGAAGCTCAAAATCTTTCAGAGTGCAGTCTGTCCCAACAGGTGTAGGTACTTCACTGTTACCGTTCAGACCAAACAAACCATTTACACTTGTGCAACATGAAGGTCAACATGTGCACCTGCCTACTCCCGTGCATACTTTTCTAACCCCAGTATTATTCTCTCAAAAGTCTCAAAAGTCATGACACAATAATTTGTTTTTCACAAATCATCTAGAGCTTAGAATATCTGGAAAACAGTGATTTTAGAAGATACGCAGGTTTCAGATACTTATCAATGATGTTTTAAGCCATTGATTTGCTAAGAAGAATTAAGGGGCATCTAACCAAGAGAAAAAATTTGGTAATCAAGATATTTCTTTAGATGCTTTTTCAGCAAAAAGAATGACAGCGGTGAATAGAAATTGTTTTTATTCAACAGTGAACCACTCCAGACTTATTTGTTCCAGTGAAAGTATGCTGGACACCATCAATCAAAACAGTTAGTAATCAGGATTCCTTCAAACAGACACCTATTTAATAAAATCTTGAACAATCATAAGTCAATTTCATTAAATCTGAAACTACAAATAAAAATAAAATCCATAATTTATTCATACTTCCATCAAAACAAACTTGGACTAAAACATGTGAAAAAATATTAAAGAGTAATTTAAAAAGCAGATCGGCATCAATTACTGACATTCTCCACAAAACTCTAAATAATAGAGCGCATACAAAAATTACCGTTTTATCAAATTCAAGATTTCAAGGGACAGATGTTGATCCTATTTAATACTTAGCTATACCTAAAAATCCATTAGAACACTCTCTAAGCTTGTTAAATTTCCATTCAACTTCTACAAAAAAAATCCTCAGTTTAGTTATTTGTTTCAAAGAAGAATCATGACAGTGTGCTACAAAATATCGTAATTTTAAGGCTTTACTGGAACAAAATTTCATAACCACTGAAGCGACTTATCAAATCGTTAAATAAGAAGAGGAAGGTGTTATTGACCAGTTTATTGTGCGGCATTGGTTTGAAGAACTTAGCAGTGGAAATAGGAAGTTGGTAATGAAAAAGGACTAGGGGCAAATATTAATTCCCTCACAAACTTACACCTCAGCAATCAGCTAAGAGGTTATATAAATTTGCGAAAATTTATTGCATAACCATTGTAATATGAGATTTTACCTGAAGATTGTCACCTGGGATAAAAAGTGGGTTTACTGGCGAAATCCGAATACCCTTAAGCAATGGCTAGATCACAGTCAAACTGCTTTTCCGGTTGCTGCATTTGAAAAAAAATCAGTTTTGCATTTTTTGGAATTAAGTTATTATTCACCCAGAATTTGGAACAAATCCCGGAACGGAGGGATGCTTAATAAATTCCGAACTCTACAGCAAAAAGCTGTAGAGAGTATTTGAAGTTGTCTGACATCACCAACTGAAATTGAGTTTCATTCCAATGCTTGTTCTCACACTTCAAGCGGAACCAAAAAAAAAAATAACCTCATGAGTTTGAACTCCTGCCACATCCACCATATGGTCCAGATCTCGTACCATCAGACTACTAAGTGTTTCGATCCATAGCCCTTTTTCTTCAAGGGAAAAAATGTAATAATTTTGCAGAAGATGAAATTTTGATTCTTGAGTTCTTTGACAGAGATTCGACAGAATGTGTCAGCGTGAAATCAAGTAATTGGCAAATGATATTAGATAACGGGCTATTTATAGAGCATTAATTTTATAACAAAAGTATAATACATAATAATAATTTCCTGGCTGGGACAGTTAGATTTTTTATTCTATTCCCTCTCATTAATTGTGTATAATACAAATATTTGGTGGAAAACAGTCTTTTTTTAAAATTTTTTTTTTATATTCCCCTTTATTTTCAGACAAACTAATTGGGTTAATCTATGATGTAAAATAGAAATGTGGATGGTCCCCATTTAGAGAGTATGGCACGATAATTATTTTTATAAGACTAGAAAAGGTCACCCGTTAACTTCTGTTTTGAAAACTCCAAATCTACATTTAAAACATTTTTATTTACAACCTTATAAGTTTTACAAAACACTGAATAAAATAAAAAAGACAGTTTTATAGGAGTCTGGCCTTAAAATTTGTGGGCTGCTGGGTCGGCAAGGGGTAACAAATATTCAAAAACTTTATTAGGGAATCATGAACACTAAGTGAGTTGGTCATTTAAGTAAATTACTTAACAGATTGTTGTTTTTCATTTTGTCAAGTTTAAGATGTCAGAACTAAAGCCTGTTTTGGCTAGGTCATCCAACAACAAAGTCCTAAGTCCTGATAGAGTTGCTTTTAATTTTCAAAAATAATAGTCCTGAAGGTTTGTATTACACCTATCTATCTAATTTCATTTGGAAAACTAATAGAGTGCTAAGAAAAAAATCTGTAACATTCCCACTAAAGGCAAAAAAAAAAAAAAAAAAAAAAGTAAAACATTATAGGAACATCTCTTTAAGTAACTAATCTATAAGTTATTTACAGGATTATTGCTTTCATGAGAGCTTGGAGAGTTGGAAAGGGACATTCTAGTCAATTTTAAGAACAGTTCCAAGAGGGGAGAAGTGGAGGATAGATAGAAGAGAAATTGAAAAAAAAAAAAAAAAAAAAAAAACTATTATAACTAACTACCTCAGGGTGAGTCTGGCCTCACAGCTCTCACCCGTATCATTTAAAAGAAAAAATATTTAAATAGAATATACATATTTAAGTTGGGTTGAGAATAACCTAGGAGAGACTAATTTACAGAAATGATAATAATAACAGAAATGCTAATATTTGCAAGAAGTTACAAATATTTTACTTAAATATGATATGAAAGAGAACATTTATCCTACTGATAGCAATTGCTTTATATAATATATAATTATATTTACTTAATGCAGTTGATGTTAAAATCAAGAGGAATGTTATTAATTACAGATCACAGGCTGAGAAAAATATCGAATTGGTAGTGAAATGAAAATGAGTGTATATTTCCCAGGAATACAACTTATCTTAAAGGATAAACCATTCAGAAAGAAATGGTTTCACTTTTCTAGGCTCTGAAAGTTTAATTTTAATTAGAAAGTAAACTACACAGGCATTTGGAAGAACCAATTAATTACAGTAAAATATTAGTTGAATAATTTAATTCCATTAATTAAATAGATACATCCAATTTCCTACTGTGACAATTTTATTTAATTTTGAATTTTTAGTTTTTAAACCATAGCCCTCAAGTTTAAGTAAATAATTTTAAATAAATAAAGGTATTAACTATTTCATGTATTTATTTAATTAGTAATTAAGTGTTTATTAATAGTATTATACAGTATACATCAGACACAAATGTTGATTGCTTAGTATTTTTTTATTACTTAATTTTTATTTAACATAAAGTTAATTACTTGTTTGCATTACTAGTAAGAATATTTTCAAAAATATTAGGTTTTTAGAAATAAATGGGGGAAAAAAATGGAAAGTGTTCAAAGCACAAAGGAAGGCAATAAAAAACATCAAATGGGTTAACAATCATCCCATTTCAATGATTAAAACAAACCTAAAACATGAGATAATTTTTAAAACTACAAGATCTAAGAAGAAACCTTCTAGAGTAATGGACTATAATAATGTAAAAGAAAGAAAAAATACTAACTTCAGCCATCATCCTTTTACTATAAATTAGTATAAAAAAAAAATGAATAAAATAGCTTGCAAGGTAAAGTTATAGGTGTTTTTTGGCACAAGTTCAGAAAACTTGGCTAACACGGAAATGACTATCCATCACCAAATTGGGGATAACTGAATTTACGCAAGCATTGGCTAAAAATGAATTGCATGAAGTACCAAATTATATTACTACAGATCGGTTGAAGACATGCCCTAACCAAAATCAAATAATTCTAGAAGAAGACAACATACATTTATACATAGGGGCCCAATAGAAAGAAGAGTCTGCATTGGCTGTTACCAAAATTTATGAAAAACATAAGCCTTCTGCAGGAAGGTAAAAAAAAGTTTACCATATTATACATTATTGTAACTCATGCTAAAAAAAAAAATAAAGATTTTGCTTAGACTGTTTTAATAAACATGGTGTTTATGTTAGATTTGGTATTTTGACAATTGAGAATTTACTGTTGTTAAATGCAATGATTATAATAAAAACTAGTAAATTATCACTTTTCCTTTAAGAATTAGACACAGAGAATAAATTAAAAAAAAAAAAAAAAAAAAAAAAAAAAAAAAAAAAAAAAAAAAAAAAAAAAAAAAAAAAAAAAAAAAAAAAAAAACCAGTATAGCCCCTGGAGGTACGACTCCAGTGGGCAGGTAAAATATAACAGTAGTAGTTAGCATAATAAAGTATTATATTGTTGGTATTAAGTTAGTTGAAAGTCATGAATCAAGTACAAAAATAGTCAGGATTTCATCAAGAGTATTAAATAAATAGGAAAAAAATTAATTAAATAAGTATTATTTTATTAACTAATGCCAACATTTCAGCTTATGGTGTTGGCCACCATCACAGCTAAAGTGATGTACGAAGAAATCTCCAGGAGTGATGAATCTGTTCATTTAAGAAAACAGGTGAATTGATTGGAAAAACAAAGGAGGAAGTAAAGGCTAAGATGAAATAAACAAGGGCAGATAAAAAAAATAAAAAATAAAATAAAATAAAAATAAAATCATTAAAGTTAGAAGAATTTCTTGAATGGGATACAAATTTGAGAATTTGCTAATATGAAAACAAATAGAGTTAACATTTGTGGAACATTAAAAATATTTTTCATGGTTACTTTTTTTCCTTAGCTTATACCACATATATAATGTGATGAAATGTTACAAACCCTAAATAAAATTAAATACATGAAATAAAGTCAAAAATCTCAATCCTCAGTGAACCAGTAATACCATTATCAAATGACCAAGTAATAATCTTGAAAGAAGAAATCAATCAAAAATGTTGAAGTTGGTAAAGAGTGTATTTTTCTTTGATTTTTACAAAGAACTTTTCTAAATTCAGATCTCAATTTCCCTATAAACTATATAAGAAAAATTGTTAGAATAAAGACAAAAAATTATTTCATAAGGAGAAACAGAGAAGATCAACAATTTAGCCCCTGTACAATGAGCATCATCAAACAAGTTTAATTCTTAAAATGCCATTCACCAAAATATGTTTAGCTTATTGGATTAAATGATAAAAAAGTGTATGCCACTAATAATAATAATTAGTTATACCAGAAAAAAATAGGAAGGGGGAGAAGTGAGAGGGCGGGATGGAGGGGGATAGGAATGAATAGATAGAAGTTGAATAGAGAATAAGGAATCAGATAAAAATAACAGGCATTTGCAAAAACTGTATTTGAAGAAAATTTAAATTTTATTATAATGATGATTTAATTAAGAACTCATTTAAAGAAATTAATCATTGAAACTATTAATAATTATATTACTTATTAATTTTGTAAATAAGAAATAAAAGAATAATATAAATTTGAATTATCAGTTCAATAATTCTTANTTCAAGAATTTCTATTTAGAATAGAATTTAAGTATCACAATCAAGAGTCACAATCATAATCAATTTAATTAATTTTCTAATGAAAAAATAATTTTTATTTCATAAATAGAAACAAAAAAGATTTTCAAAATATCTTATACCAATGAATAAGGATTTTGATCAAATAAACATGACATACATACATGATAAATTGCTGTGTGAAGTTTTATGCATTTCAATTTAGTTATTAATTTATAATATAGTGAAAACTTTGAATAAAAATATTTTATAAACCATTGTTGATTGTATTGTTCTCTTTTGTATTGGCTGATATTGGATGATATTTTGTGACCAATAAGTAGTAATAAAATGCAGACTATTCGATCTTAATTTTAAGAGTACTATTTTAAAAATAAATAAATTGGCAGTCTCAATACTAAGTAAGTATTCTTTTCTGAATAATTTTTTTTTCAAACATTTTCTTAGAATGCTTTCTTTTACTCTATGTAGTCTTGAAAAGAGTACATTTAACTCTTCAACTACCAGCCATTACTGTTCTTCACCAAAGAAATAATATTGTATTACATAATTAATTTAATGTATGTAGATCATTAATTGCATTAAGAGTTATGATGCTGTAATAAATTTTAGCATTTTTATTTTATTTTTTGGGATGCTGAATTTTCGAGTGAAGCTTAAAAATATTAAATTGATACTAAAATTAATAAACAATTCATAACTTCTAAATAATAAAAATAATTACCGATTTATTACAGTATTTTCTTAACAAAATATTAATTTGTTTTAGAAATATTTCTCAATCTTTATTTTAAAGCTATTCATAATTAGTGACCACTTTTGCATTTACTAGAATTAAAACACTAGCAGCATATTTACATTTTTATTTTTAAACCAAATTAAGTGAAAGGCATTTTATTTTATTTTTAAATACACACATATAAACATACCATTCATGAGCTTCAATAAACCCTTAGTTGTGAAGTGAAATCTACAAATTACTGATTCATTACTATACACTATTACACACAAATACTCAATTGAATTAATCAATTAATTAATTGTCATAATATTAATTATTAATAACTTTAGAGGTAAACAAAACTAATGATGAGGAAAACACAGCAGGTGTCAGGCAATTTCTCCAGCAGTCTTACAAGGGATAAACTTTGGAAAATTTAGACACAAGACTAAAATCACTAGGGGGCTAAATGGATCAAGTATTTAATTGCATAAAGATTGTAAATATGATGAACAAGATTATGAGCCAATGATAAATCAGTTAATGAATCCATTTGGCAGGCTTTTACAATTTAAAGTAATGAAAGTCACTTTCCATAAAAAATATGACATTTTTCTCAATATAGCATATTGCAAGGAAAGAGATGTATTATTGTAAATAAGATAATTACAAATTCCTAGAAAAGGGTGTCAGCCTCCCTCTCACCCCTTTATTTTATGGCATAAATAAAGTATAATTCAGGATTTTAAAGTTGCGAGTTATTTTTAGTGGTTAAATTTATAACAATATAACATCATAAAGGATTTGCTTAGCCTGCACCAAAAATGAAAATTTGAGACTGAAAATAAATTGAAGAATTAAGAAGATTGTAAATTATTGAACTTGTTAAATGCATCAATAAAAATAAAAGCAGAAAAAACAAATTTTAGATTGCAATAAGAACTATAAGCTAAGAACATTATTGTAATACTAACATCTTTCAAGTAAAATATATGATCCTAAAGTCTCATCACTATATCTCCTCAAGGAGCTTAAATTAGAATAACACTTAGTGTTATTTAAATAAGTTAAACATGGAACATTTATAATTTGATTATGTTGTATTAGTTTATTTAAATTCATTGGGGTTAAAATAAATGAATAAACAAAATGTCACTTTAAAATACAGGAATTTAGAAGTAGTTCCATTGAATATTTGTCACCTAAGGTAACATTACGAGGGCGGGTCAATAAGTGCGTGACTTTTTAAATGAAACAAAGGTTTTTTGATAAAAAGTAATTTTATTTTTCAACATAGTCTCCTTTGAGCTCTATACACTTCATCCAACGTTTCTCCAATTTTTTTATCCCTTCCAAAAAATAAGATTTCTCGAGCTCCTCAAAATATGTATTTGTTTGTGAGATGATTTCATCGTTGGAATAAAATCTCTTTCCGCCAAGCCATTTCTTAAGGTTTGGAAACAAGAAATAGTCACTCGGGGCTAAATCCGGAGAATACGGCGGATGAGGGAGTAATTCGTAGCGTAATTCTTGAAATTTTGCGATGGAAACAACACACGTATGGACTCTTGCATAGTCTTGATGGAAAATAACTTTTTTCTTGGCCAAATGCGATCGTTTTTTCTTTAAATCCTCATTAAATCGGTCCAATAAGTTGGTTTAATATTCGCCATTGATTGTTCTTCCCTTCTGAAGGTAATCAATGTGGATTACACCGCGTGCATCCCAGAAAACAGTAGCCATGACTTTATTGGCTGACAAACCCACTTTGGCCTTCTTCGGCGCTGATTCACCCGGCAAAACCCACTGTTTTGGCTGCTGCTTGGTCTCTGGCGTGTTGTGGTGTATCCATGTTTCGTCCACTGTTACAAATCGGTGCAAAAATTTGTCCTTGTTGCGGTTGAACAAAGCCAAACATTCGATCGAAGTTGTCACACGATTGCGTTTATGGTCGATTGTTAGCAAACGCGGCACCCATCTTGCGGATAGTTTTTTTAGACCCAAGTGATCATTCAAAATCGAAACCACTGACCCATGTGATATGCCTATGGCTTCCACAATCTCCCGCACTTTCAATCTCCGATCGGCCAACGCCATATCGTGAATTTTTTCAATTGTTTCGGGTGTAGCGACTTCTACTGGTCGTCCAGAACGTTCGACAACGAAATTCTGTAAACCACTTTTTTACCATTGATATCGATGGTGCAGAGTCCCCATAGTATTTATCAAGCTTAGCCTTTGTTTCAGTGATGGTTTTTTTCCGCAAAAAATAATGCTTGATGCATTTTCTCCATAATTCACGAAGTTGTTTGTCTTTAAAGACTGTCAAACACAAACTAAAAGACCCAGCGTGTTCAAACTTTTACAGGAGTCAGCTGATAGATGCTTGTTAACAGGAGCAGTGTTGCGAACCTAATTATAAGGCGGGAAATTCAAAAAGTCACGCACTTAATGACCCGCCCTCGTAAAATGTATAGGAAGAGACTGAATTTGACAATTTTAAGTTAATAAGGAAAAGCTGACAAGAGCCATCTCAGAAGGATGTAATTCAAAGATGATAAAGTAATATTTCTAAATATATTGTGTTTTTGAAAAATATTTTAGCCAGATAATTATTCACGTAAAAAAATTTCTAAATCTAATATTTTAGAATTAAAGGATTACCCCCTAGGAGTTGCAACCATTAATAAATTGGTATAGATAATATTTTATAAAATTAAAAACTCATTTTTTTCTCTATTATATAAACTTTTCTTGGGAATTTATTTATCACTTTAATATATTTTTGGTACTATCTGGTAATATGAATGATGCAGAAGCTAATGAACAGTGCGTTTAAAATAAGTAAAAAAACTTATACACAAAACCACTTGACAAAAAATTCTAAAATTTGATCAACTTTGATGACTAAATATTATAGAAAAAGAAGAGTTTGATGATACTCGTGATGACCCGCCCATAAGTGATGAAGGGGACCCACCTTCTCGTCAAGACACTCTACCAAGTCAGTGACATACCCACGCAAGTCTTGGTAAAATCTGAACCGCTCCGCACGTTTTGGACCTTCTTCCTTTATTCGCTCACACTGTCTTTTTAAGGACTCAATTTCTTCCAGACCAGCCTCAACTTCCTGATTGTGCCGCCTATGTACCTCATTCAGATCAATTAATCTGAAACAATGAACATTATTTCAAAATATTTTAAGGACAAAAATAATCAATTTATGGCATAGATGTAATTTGGAAGATTATGTATAATGTTAACCCTACAATTAGTAGAGAAAAAATTATCATTTACTTTTCATTTTCAATATCATATGTAGATTTTTATACTATTCTTAGAAAATATTTTTAAAATAGATAATCCAATAGATGAAGTTATTATTTTTTTTTTACCAATATGCAACCACTCAGGTCATAGAGAGAGGTGCTATCTACAGTTAGCCATACTATGGTCTCAGCTATCTAAGTACCCATGATGGGAGTTTAGCCCTATATATGAACATATTAACTTAACTGAGTGAAAATCTGAATGTTTGACATCAACTGTAAATTCAAATAATGATCCGTAACTAATAATATATTTCTGAAGTTATCTGCATTATTCTTAAAGTGAAGTGCAAAAGAGAAATGTCGATTACTCTCTAGAAGTAGGGAATACTTGAAAACAAATTTTCAAATTCAGTTTTTTCCAGAAGCAGGGTGAATGACATTTAGGCTCCCATTGGTACACCAGCAGCAAGAATATAGTATATCCAGGGGAAGAATTATACTTAATACTTCATAAAAAGGACTAGGAGAGCTGTGGGTACATACCTGAGATAAGGGAATTTTCGCCAATAATTTTAATTAAGAGTTATATGCCCTTCAGGGTTAAATACTAAGTCTTTCACATTCAAGAAGATCTAAAATGTGTAATTCTTAAGAAAACTAAAATTACTATTAATACCTATATACTCTCTCTTTTTTGTAAAATGGAAAATTTATTTTTGATTGTAAACATACTTTAAAGAATGTTAACACATATGTTGAAGAAGAAAGCAGTTCATCTCTCATTTTACCTGTCCTTTAATTTCTTAATTACTTCCTGCGGATCGATGGCACCAGTAGAAGGCAAAGGAGGGAACACCATAAAAGACTGTTCAACAGGAACTTGTTCCAATTGAGCAATTTCTCTTTGGGGGTCCAAGGTTTGCCCAACATTCCCTAGGTACTGCTGATAGTACAAGTTTTCCTGCTGTACTGCAGCTATCTGCCATAATAAAAAAATATAATTAATGCAATCAGGATGAAAAATTGTGAGAAATTTAATCAATTCAATAAAATATAAGAATAATAGCTAAAGTTGACATAATAGATTAACAGGTATATAAAAGGGTACAAAGTTACTTTAATAAATACCTAATCAAATAGTTTTTATGTTTGCATTATATTATTTTATATAATAAAAACATACATAAATTAGAAGTGTTTAATGAAACTAACCTGTGCACCAGTCACACCTTTTCTGATTTGCTGAGCTTCCCATTCATCATCTTCACCCTTATCACTCTCATTAATGCCTTGAAAAATAATCAATTACAATCAATACATTTGAAATAAAATCAAAAATAATATTTTTATAGTTCATATTTATGAATTTCAAAAAATGAATCACATTAATTATTCTAAGAGAAGAAAAATTTACTACGAATAAAAAGAACATATTATTATAGATTTTCTTTGTTATAATTTCCAAGAGCAAAATTTTTCTTAAATTATACATGCCATTAATTTTTAATAAAGAATATTAAAATTAATATTCTAAGTGCCCATTATTAAGACATGTTAAAAGTAATTATTTCTTCATATAAAACTGAAAACCTATAATTTTGGAAGAAATGAGAATTACAAGAGATTCAACTTTTTTATACTATTTTTTATTTTATACTAAGAGCTTTCAAGGCCAAAGGCCTCATCATCAGAACCAGAATACTTAATTTAGCTCTCACTTAATGTTTCGAAACTACTTTAAAATCACTCTAAATAAACCTTCTTTAATCAAGATATCTTATCTGAGCTCTATTGATGAGGTCTTTGGCCTTGAAAATGCTCAGCAAAAATTTAAAAAAATTGTTTCTCTACTTATTTTTCTATAAGAACTTTCCTATCAGTCAAAATCAATTATAATTACCTTTACAACATGTTATAATTACAAACCTCATTGAAACCATGTTTAATATTTAAAATCAATAATATCATGAATATGTCACTTCAACAAATCAAATTTTCAATAATTTATTATCGTAATGTTTAAAAATTTTTTACGCAGAGACATTTTCTAATCTAATATTTTATTTTAACAATATTTTAAGACAAAGTATTTAAAATTTTTAGTTGCTTTCTTTGCCTCAGAAGCAGCTTGTTACAAAGGTAAAGCTGTCAGGTTCTTCACCGATTTGAGCCAAACAGCTGAAATATAAATATGCGTTAAAGAAAAAAAAAAAAAAAAAAAAAGAAGTTTATTATCTTGTTCCAAATTCTTGATCAACTATTTGAAATAAATGCATTTTAATAATAGAACTTTTAGAATTAATATTAAAGACATCTGGTTTTAAAACCAGTTTCTTATTTTTTAATTTTTCTTTTAAGAAATATATCTTTTAAGATATCATTTTTTCACAAATAATAATTAGATTTTGTAATTATGTTTTATTTAAATCTTTTATGACAAATTGTCATCATATATTTTTCAGTAATCTAATCAAGAATCCAAATCATATTTTTTATTTGAACAATTTTTTTTCCAAACATTAAAATAATAAAATTATGTATTATTATTTAATATAGTTAAATGATATATGAGTGTATGTGTGTATAATAAGATGTATGAATTACTTGATTTCCTTAAGGAAAATCTGCTAAAAATCTTATTTTGTTTACACCCTTCTCTAAAATATGCCTTCCTTCTGCATAAATTTTCCCAATAACTATGCAGTACTTCCTAATTCAATTTTAATATATTTTGAATTTTATTGTGAACTGCCAAACAATATGGTCACCAAGAAGTGGATTGCTCGTACTTCATTGAAAATGGGCATAAATAAGAGAAAATGACTAGAATGATATTAAAAGCCAGAAAGGTCAGTTCATTACAGCAGGCTTTAGACTGCCTGGGAGGTAACATAGGCTGAGGTACTCAACCTTTGTGTTTACATTCTCATATGTCTTCTTCAAAAAAATTTTTGAGATAAAAATGCTATAGAACACAAAAGTATTTTCAAACTAATGAGGCTATAATTTTTTGCTGTACCACTAATAATAACAAGAGACATAACCTACATCTCTAAGACCTTTTTTGGTTTGTAATAGGATGAACAAAAATCCAAATTGGCTTTGATATTAAAAAATTTTTTTAAATCTATCATTAATAAGATTTTATATAATTAGTTGAGTATTTGTTATGGTTCGGTAAAGGTTGATTAAAAAATGCATTTTAATATAGTATTTTTTTACCATTTCTTCTTCCGGGTTGGACCGTGTCAAATTGGTGTTATTTGCCGAGCTTTCGCACATCATGTGATGGCTTCTTCAGGGCTGAAAAGAGAATGAGAGTTGTAAAAGAGAGATTTTTAAATTCAGGTGGTATATAATTACCATGTTTTATACACCAGGTGGTGTATAAAACATGGTAATTATATACCACCTGAATTTAAAAATCTCTCTTTTACAACTCTCATTCTCTTTTCATCTCTGAAGAAGCCATCACATGATGTGTGAAAGCTCGGGAAATAACACCAATTTGGCACGGTCCAACCCGGAAGAAGAAATGGTAAATACTTCTGACGACCGTCGAAGCCTATGTGAACATAGTATTTTTTTGTCATCTTTGAGTGAACCTTAACAAATTTTCTACTAATAATATCCATGTTTTGAGAGGTCAAAACTCTCTATTTGTCTTTTATATAATTTTTAACATAATACAGTAATTATAATTTTATGATTTTCAGTTTGATCTATATCTAAATTTCACTTCCGCTTGAATAACTTCAGCCAACTTATCTAATGATTAACTAAAAGAAATACAAATACCATATTTGGTTTCTTTATTTTTAAAGTAGTATAAGCTAAAGCGCATCCAGACAAATAAGTTAATTAATTGAAGCTTCTGAAGGTCTGCAGTTTGTTTTATACTTTGTCATTTAGGGGTATGAAGAACCAAACCAATTTCAGAAATTACTTGTAAACTAAAATATACACATTAAAACTAGATTTGTTACCAAGATCCTGTGCAGCATCAAACTCAGCTTTTCTACGTAATCTATCTTCAACAGCAGTGTTGACTGTCATGTTGATCCTCTCTTCCTCACCATCACTTGCGTCATTGTCATCTTCTCGAATTAATCGGGATTTGCTATCAGGACTGAAAAAACATAATTCCAAAAATAATTATTTTAAAATAAATTAACATTTCTAGTAGGCAATAAAATAGAAAAAAAATTTCTATAAAATAAGTTGCAAAATTTTAATTTTTGGAAGGACTTATATGTAAATATAGGATTGTGTACATACAATTTTATAAATGATGTATGTGTTGCAATGACAAATTTAATAAATTTTGAATTTTGATTAGAGAGAAAAGCTAAATATTTTTGGGTGAATTGGAAGAGGGTGGCAAAAATGAAAAACTAAATAAGAAGTTAGAATTGAGTTTTCCACACAACTACTTATATTTTTGCACACAAATGTTATGACTATAATTAGTATGTAAATACGAAATAGAGTATAAATAAATTGTCTTGTTTAATCACAAATAAAATATTTTATTGTTAAAATTGCAAAAATAGCATACATTTTTATATAAAATTGGAAATTTTGCTGTGTACGTGTCTGAGAGATAATGAAGCAACACTTACACCACAGGGTCCTCAGGAACAGAGTAATTCTCTCCCATTTCTCTGAGATGCTGGCGCTGCTTTCTAGCAGCATGAATTGCAGCTGCATCAGGGATTGACCCTCCTGAAAGCAAGTGAGCAATATACAATTAATTGTAGTTACGGACAAAAACTTTTCCATAGAAGAAGAGTGAAAGAAAAACAAATAATAAAAAACCAAATATATTTTGATTGGATACAAAATCTAATTACATTCAATACTTTTGTAAATTTGTGAATAGGAATTTAACTGAGAAAGGAATATTTTTGCTAATTTTATCTAGTATACAAAGTACAAAAGAACCAGCAAAAAATTTAACTTTCTTAAAGCAGTTGATTATTCTTCTACTTCAAAAACATCGAATAAAAAAATCACAGAAATATGAAAAAGTTAAGGAGGAGGAGATAGTCAGGGTTCAGTCAAAGGTTTATTATTAAATATAAACAAAGTAGTGAACCAATGTGGTTTTATTTTTGCCAACGTTTCGGACTGAATTTCAGGCCTTGTTCAGGGGTGTGTAACAAATATAAATTAACACAAATGAAAAAAGAAAATTTTTTGAGCAAAATAGCAAAAAAATTGAGTCAATTTTATTATGTAATTACATTTAAATATGTATGTATATATAGACATGTTTGTGTACATTGAACATAAAAAACAATAAACTGATCACGGCTCTTTTAAAACATTCCATTACTGACAGACAAACATTTGACCTGCAAAAATTCACACTTCCTACGACCGAACCCAACCTCGAAAAACGTCTTCTATGAGAATCCATATCGATAAAACAGACAAAGATTATATTTCTTCTATGTACACAAACATTTTCAATATACTCAAACATAAATCAACATAACAATATACTAAGTCTAGCTCAAACCCTAGAGACTGCTAATTCCTAGAAGTTTTCAGGTCACTCTTAAGCAGTGGTTAATCCCTTCAAAGACACTGCCTTTATATCAATTTCCTTTCATCATTACCGTTACCTATAAAAAATACCACCTTTTTCCTACCCACTTATCTTCCCTCCCCCTCTCCTCACTCTTATATCTGTTAATTCATTCCCCAAACTTCATTTAGTAGCCCAGTAACCATGGGATAGAACTTGCAAATCATGACTCGGTCCTATCATATCCCCATAAGTATGTGTAAATTCTTTGATATAGTTTTCATTAAATGTTAATAATATCATAACTTTATAACCACAATTAGTGTAATACACACACACACACACGCACGCACGCGCACGCACACACACACATGCGCACACACACACACACACACGCACGCACGCACGCACACACACACACACACACAAATGTAATTACATAATAATAAACCTTTGACCAAACCCCTACCGACTATATCAGTTATGTATACAGGAAAATATAATTCTTTAATCACTTGCAATGCTTCAGGGGAAAAAATTAATATATGAATGGCATACTTTTCAGCAGTAGTTTGACGGAATCAGCCTGCTTAATGAAGCGTGGGGTACTGTCAAGTGGACCCTCATCTTCAGAACTCATTCCTCCATCAGGATCAGCAGCTTCTGCTTCACGCCCATTGAGGATTGGCTGGAAATGAAAGAAAAAACTGTGATTAACAAGTAATCAAATTTCGGGTAGAAAAAGATATAATGAAATCATCATAGCATTGACAGTATTTTTATTTATTTAATTTTTTTTTTTTGCAACTAATTTAAAATCTCCCTTTCTGTGAGTTATTTTTATGTGAATCGCTTTCTAAAGGGAATTACTGTTCTTTTTGATAAATGTTACTTACTATCTCCCGATAGAATATTATCCCATTTTACATAATACAATTATGAAATTTATAATTTTATTATATTCTTGGTTGAAAAATTTCATACATGTCCAGAACAGAATTAAAAAATCCGTTACGAAGGGGCTCTGTAAGCTTAGCCAATGCCTCAGAATTAATTAATATTTGTATTTAAAAATCTNACTAAATATACACACACACACACATTAGTATATAAATGGAGAGTTTTTAGACCGTAGATATTATTATTAGATGATTTTAGTTGGGGTTCGATCAAGGTAGAAAAAAAAAATACAAACTAAAAAAGAAGTGTATTATTTTTTAAAAAGATTATCTGCCAACATTTGGGCTTACATTGTAATTATAAACATTGGAATACAATCCGAGATCATACAACACCAGGTCGACATCCCTTTCCCAGTGCTGTACCTCCGGCTATCTTCTTTACCAAGGTAAATACTACAACCAGATTAAGGATCTGGCTATGGGAAATAACCTTGCTCCCGACATCTCAAACATCACCCTTAACGACCTCCTAGACTCTATCCTCCCACCCTTTCAGAACGACATTTTCTTCCTTAAAAAATATGTTGACGACCTCTTCCTCATTCTCAATTCAGAAAAAATCCCCCAGATCCTTATAGCATTTAACTCATACCACCCTCGTCTAAAATTCACCATTGAAATGGAATCTGATTATCAACTCCGCTTTCTTGACACCCTTTTTATCCGTAACACCAATGGCTCTATCTCCACTGACTTGTATACCAAGCACACATACTCAGGTCGTTTTCTCCACTTCAACTCATCTCACACTCATCATCAAAAAATAATGTGGCCAAAAACCTTATCACACTCTCTGACAAGATATTCCACAACAAAAATATTAAACGTGTAACGGACATCCTCCTTTCCAATGGTTTTCCTAGCCACACTATTAAAAAACTTGTAAAATAATTTTTTATTTCCACTTCTCCAACTATCCCCTTCCCCCAAAATATCGACCTTTTCTTCCGTTCTCTTCCTTATATTCCAAAACTTTCTGAAAATATTAAGAAATCTCTCAGAAAAACTTTCCTTAACCTTAAGCTTCCTTTTTCCACCAACAACAAACTAAAATTTATTTACACCATCCTCAAAGACCCCATCCCCCTTCCTAACAGAACTAATGTCCACGTAGGCTTCGTCGGTCGTCAGATGTATTTACCATTTCATCTTCCGGGTTGGACCGAGTCATTCTCTTTTCAGCTCTGAAGAAGCCATCACATGATGTGCGAAAGCTCGGCAAATAACAACAATTTGACTTGGTCCAACCCGGAAGATGAAATGGTAAATAGAACTAATGTCATCAACAAAATTCCCTGTTCCACACTTAATTGCCATGGTTCTTACATTGGACAAACAAAAAACCCTACTTCCCATAGAATCAATAACCATAAAAATGACATAAAGAAGAAACTAATAAAAACTGCCCTCACTAAACATGTTTTTCATGAAGAACACACATTTAACTTCGAGAACCATTCTTTTTACTGAACCCTATGAACACAAACGCTTTTTATATGAAACCGTTCATATTAACTTACAACACAATCCAGTTAACGACAGAACGGACATAGAACAAATTTCTTCAACTTATTCAAACATTTTTAAAATTCTAGAAACTATTAGCCCTCTTTCTAAATAATCCTGTCAAACATTTTTCCCAGTTCCAAAGTTACTTATTCCCAATAATACCCTTCCTTTTTTCCTTTGTCCTTTTTATTGCACCCTTTTGAAATAGGCCGCTCTCCCTTCGTACCTTCCGCCTCTTTCCTTCCCCCCCACCCTTCCACCAACCACGGTGTCTGTTTGAAAAATTATATTTTCTTCTCAGTCATATAAATGTGAACTTAGGGACAGGACGTTCTCTCTCGTCTTCATGATAGTCAGGTGTGGTCATTTACTGTTTTAATTTATTCAATTAATTTTTAATAGGTTGTTGTCTGTATGTTTTTAAATTCTCTTACATAGCTTTCTACATTCATACTTTTGATATCACATTATGTTATGGTTATTCTATATTATAATATTGTTAATTATTGTTGTATTCTCATGACATTGTATTTCTACAGCCCTCTAGATGGTTTACAATGTAAGTTGAAGGCAGATAATCTTCAAAAAAATACACTTTTTAAAATATGTATTTTTTTTTTTGGATCTACCTTGACCGAACCCCAACTAAAATCATCTAATAATAATATATACCATCAAAAAACTCTCCATTAGAAAACTATGTGTTATACCTATTATAATCCATAAACAATTTCCAACTCAAATAACAATGATAATAAATTTTGGTCTTTCTCTAAATCCTCCATCCCCTTTATTCTTAAGGGGGCAAAGCCTTTAACAAATTTGGAATAAATATTTTAAAAATTAGATGTCCTGCCCAACACTTAAAATTACATTCTTAAACATCTCTCCCAATACCCATTTAAAAAAAAAATTAATAATGCTATTGCAAATAAATGTAATACAATTTATTTATACATCAATTTAGTTTTTTAAAAGCTAATAATGATTTTAAATTTTGGTCCCACCATAAACCGCCCCACCCTCTGACTATTTTCAGCCATCAACCAACCCCTAAAAATGGTTGCAAAAATAAGCTTAATATCAAATATGATTTATTATTTTAAAAATTACAGACACTAGAGCATGTACACATAAATAAACACACACAAATACTAAGTAGGATCGGTAAAGATTCATTGATATTTTTGGCAAAATATGATGTGTCATGGAACTAATACAAATAGCTTAATTTACACATGGGGAATATGCAAAAACTGAAAACGGTGACCTGTAGAGCATTGATCCACAGACACATAAAATTAGCTACAAAGAGAGATTAAATGAATATCAAATATAAATACATAATAATCATAAGCTAATTACAACTTACAAAAGTATTCTTTAGTTTAATGATCATATCGTCATCAACTGGATTTTGATTCTGAGATTTTTCAGTTGTAAAGGAATTCCCATTGTTTTTGTCCTTTTTCTTTTTCCTTTCTTTTTCGAGCTGCTTCTTGATTTTCTTACTCTGATTGGATTTTTTAACTTTAAATACTTCACCATCATCTCCTACAACAATTTATAAAAGCATGTAAATCAAAGAGTTAATGGTGAATTGGCATAACATTGAAAGAAGGGAGCATGAGTCTCTTTCTTCAATTGTGTAAGGAACTTCATTTAACTGCCACATTTATTTTTTTATGGTGTTAAATATATTTTTAAGCAAATGACTAATAATAAGTGTAAGATATAATAATTTAGTACTAAATGAAACTTTTAATTGTCATTCAAGGCTGAATTACAAAACCGAAAATGAATTCAGCCATTTAAGTGCAATCAAGAAATAGTTATTTATCATACATGGGGGTATAAAATAAACATCATATAAATTAATCTAAATCCCTGATTATAGAGAATCTATAGATGGCCTTAGAATAATAATTTGTAGATAATAAAAACACTAATCAGTAGTGAATAAGTATAAAATATTATTCATACAGGATACATGAAAAATTGTATTCATTGTACGTAAAAAAATACAATCAAATATCGCCTCATGAAAAGCATCTCTTCAGCAAGCCCCAAAAAGGCTTTTAAAACTATTGTTTCAAAATAAAACAGATTATTAATTACCTATAAGTTATTATTAAGTAGCAGAGAGCTGTTCCAACTAGAGTGCAAGAGCCATAAGATAAGGTTGTAAGTTCTTGAGATGTATTTAACAGTAGTTGAGAGGAACTGAAGTAGGGTGAGATGATAGAGAAAAGGCATTTGAGAAGTGCATTATAATAATAAAGCTAAGAATATGTAGGGTGTTCAATATTCCAAGTTTGAACATTGAGAAAGGCCATATTTTAAGGAGTCAAATGTTCTACAACCAAACTTCATTCCAAACACAAGTACAGTAAAATAATAAAAATATTTTCCGATGTCAGTAGTACTCAAACACTACAACCAGTTACTAACTAATCACTAAGTAGGTAAGGCTCTCTGATGTTACCTTGAAAGTGGCACAAGAATGAAATTTAGGCTCTCACAAGATTTATTGCATGGAGCTCACAAATAAACTATTAACTATTAATTTATTTTTAAAATGGGATCCCAAAATAAAGAGAATGATTAACAATGAGGTGAGATGTTTACCAAAAACTTCTGAACAAACACACACACACACACATTTTAATAGAAGCAGTTATCTAAATAAAAATATATAGATTTAAAAAAAATAAAAAAACCTGGGACACACATAACTTGGTAAAATGATGCTATTACTCATTACCATATTTATAGATTTGTTTCCTAAATGTTTTATAAGGATGTTTGTTAAACAAACACTGGGTCAGGTTGTTCTCCTGAAAAAGAAAATCTGTGGGAGTGGAAGAAATAGATCAGACTGATGAGGGATAATAAAGGCCAAAGATGAAGGTATGACTTCTACAAATTTTTAATTTCTAAAATGCTTAAAAATGTTTGCTGACATTAAAGAATACAATCTTGCAAATTTTATTATAAAAGATTTATTTTCTAAAATACTTTCTTACTGTGAACCTCAAACCCTTTTTTTCCCCTTCCTGACCTAAATGGTTTTATTCAATTATCATTTTAAATTTTAATATGAATAATGATTATAATTATTCAAATTTTCCAAAATACTTTTGGTGGTAATATTTCTGCGATGACTTCAATAAACTAATTATAGACCCTCCAGTTACCATGTATGAGGAGGTTATCTTAAGTTTCCATGGGGGCTATCTTGAAGAGTATAAACAGCACACAGAATAATATAAGTCTTAGCCAGGTTAACCTTGTTAAATTTAAATCATACATAACATCAATAAATAATTATTTGACTAAGTAATTTTTGGAAAACAATAAAAGGGCTAAATAATCTTAGCTAGAAAACCAAAATAGTTTACATGCAGTACTCTGAAAAAGAAGATGGTCATCTGAAAAAACATGGAGTCATGGAATGTGAACCGAGGGACAGGACGTTCTCTCTCGTCTTCATGATAGGCAGCCCTGAAGATTGCTTAAAATGTAAGCCAAAACGTTGGCAGATAATCTTCTAAAAAATGCACTTTTTTTTTTAAATTTGTATTTTTTTGGATCTAACTTGACCGAACCCCAACTAAAATCATCTAATAATGGTCATCTGAATTTCCTACTCTCCTACCAACAAAAATTTCATTCAGGATAGGGGACTCCCTCTTCCAGAATTTTCGAGGACAACAAACTGTACTACTATAAATAATAAATCTTAGGAAAGAAAGGGTGGATACCTTGAATCGGCCTGGGCTTTTGCAAAACAACTAACAATGTACTCAATGTGATGTCATAGAACTGATATAAGATCAGTTACCTGACTTTTTATCCAGCAAACTTAGAATTAAAATTACAATAAGTAGCTTTAGTCAGCACCCACAGTGGAATCAAGGAATGTTTAACTATATCTCTGCATTCAAAATACCCATAGGGATTATGAAAGTAATATATAATTCAAAGCTTGAAAATAATTATTAAAAGTAATATGGTGTCTGTAAAATACTTTAATGGTCCTTTACATAACTGTTAAAATGCTTGTGAAAAGAAAAATGTTACATGCAAATTAAAATGTGAGTTCAATCAATTTAAGAATCAAAATAATTAAATTCCATCTCTTAAATCTACGCCTGTAGATTGGGATAATATTAAAATAAATGAAACATACCTTCATTTAAGTCTTCTTCAAAACTAAGTAATGTCTGCTGAATAGGCTTCTTGGGTTTCTTGACTGCCTTATCTACATTATTCACAGTTGATGATTCATTAAGTTCAGCTTCACTATCATCATCTGTTATTTCTCGAACTCTTAAATTCCTCTTCGGTTTCTTGAATGAAAACATAGTCAAAAAGTGATCAGGAAAACTTTCTATTCATTCCATATTAAGCAATATATAACTGTATTAAGCAGGACAAGACAATACAACATTATATGTTACGTTAATTATTAAAATTTTTTACGTCCACTACTTAAAAACCAATTAACTAAACTTTTCAAAACAAGGAGACAAGCTTTAAGAAACACAAACTGTACTCTAGGTCTTGATCAACAAATATAAAAGAATTATTTTCAAAATCCAAAGAGGTACAATCTAGAAACAGAATTATACAAAAAGTATAAAATCATTGTTATATCATCAACTACCAAAAACAAATTTGAGAGCTTGATTAGAGAAAAAATTGAGAAATTAAAAAAGAAAATAATTTAAAATGGCATTACTACTTGCAATAGAAAGTTTTAATTTTTGGTCTCTTTTAATGATCTTATTAGGACTTTTTTTTTTTCAAAATAATTTATGTTAGTCGACTGCTCTCCAGATAGTAATTGTCGTCTGCCAATAAAGTAATCATCTCAATACCAAAGGACAAAATCTTCAAGGGCTTATTTTAAAAGAAAAATGAGAATATTTTTTCTATCTAATGAATTACGGTCTAGATGAAATAAAAAAATAGATAAGTAACTCATTCTATTGCAGTCAATGTATAGCATCATTAAGTGTCCACCTTTTGAGACTGTTTTTCGCAAAATTCGTCCAAGTATTTATTTTATACATTTTCTAGGGGCCATGGGTTTTTATTCCGTTGATATTAAAATACTTATATTTTAAATCTATATATGATATGGAGTTGCTATTTCGATCTCTTTGGTTTAATAAAGAGTGCCTGAAAATATTTCTTAGGAGAATTTGTTCAGAATTCAAAATAGTTATTCTTAAATGAAGCAAATTATGTATTACAAATTTTAGTACGCATATTTTTTTCTGATAAGAAACAACTAGGAATGTCACATGTGTCTGCCATTGTCTTTCTCTAAAAATAACCTGCTCAGCGTAAATATGCTAGTCGTTTCTGTGAACAAGTGAAGATTTAAAATGTACTAATACTTGGGTGTCAAATTATGGCTGTAGATGTATTAAATCAACTGGAGTCAGCAGCTAAAATTATGCTGGTATACCATTGTTTAAATTTCAGTAATTTTCCAAACTAGTATATATTTTAAATTAAGAAGTCACTTATGTGTTATATCATAAACTAATTAATAGTAATTCACCTTGTTCTTCATGAATCATAGAGACTGTTTCATTCTGCCTTTGCTTAATTTTTGTAGTTCTAATATCTTCCAGCGTTGCTGAATCGAGTGCTGGATTGTGTTACTTATTTAATTTCATGTATTTTTTAGTAACAACAACAAGGTTCTTTGGTTCTCCTTTATTTTTTAAAATTTACTTTATGTTGTTTAAACTGAATGCATTGGTTTCTTATTTTCTGTAAAATTGTGTTGCTTGTGAGTCAAAAACTCTCATTATGAAGACTTTTTTTTTTCATATTTGTATTACTATTGGAGCAAAGTTTCCTGTTGTCACTATTAAATAGATATACTTTTATTCACAAAATCAATTTTTTCAACAGAGCCCTTTCAGGATCAAGGATTTCATGATCAGTGCCTCATCATTTATCAGGTTTAACATCAGACTGAAAGAGGGATCTATCTTATTTGCTGACTTTATATTTTTACATATATATACAAAGAATTGGTATTCCTGTGTCAAATATTTTAAATTTCTTACTTGGTCATGACCTGGTGGAAATCAAAATTAAGAAGAGCTGTATCTGGCTAAAAAGTGGAGACCCCTAAAGAAGGTTCCTAAAAATCTTGATAAAGATCTTGATAAATATTTAGCCTTTACTTACATTGTTGTAGGTGCTCTTGTGTACCTCGAAGTAACCCAAGCTCAACTTTGATTTATTTATCTGTATCCAAAATCATTGAAGTCAGTATTTCTATGCTTATCTCAAAACTCTCCAATAAGGGCGAAGCAAGTTGTTAGGCTCATAAAGAAGTGATTAGTTATTTTTTAAATTTCCCCCAAAATTACCCTTAATAGGAAAGTTTTTATTTTCAAAAAGAGAGTTTGTTGACTGTAGATATTATTCTAAGATGATTTTATTATCCTCTATTTAACTATTTACTTGAAACAAATGAGTTGCAATTCTTTACTGTAAATTCATGGCAGTACTTGCATATCTTTTGCTTCCAACAATTATTGAACTCTATTTATTTGTGTTTTGTTCTAGGCTCCACCACAATTTATTACAGCTGAGCAAAGACATGCAGCTGAAGCAGTGTTTTTGAATTTTCGTAAAACTAAAGCTCCCTATGGATTATGCAAACATATATTTGGTAAATGATCTACTATATATATAT